>VBSM01003018.1:5908038-5923132 GCA_008086735.1 Cheirogaleus medius
ACAGCGGGGGTGGGGGTGGGTTGTGAGGGGTAATATATGTAATCCTAACAGTATTTGTACCCCCATTATATAATGAAAAAAAAAAGACTATAGTCTTATTCTGAATTAAGATAAACCAAGGAAGCAATGGTCTCAGTTGTAATGGGTCCATGTTAATAAGTATAAGATTAAATGTTTTATAGGTGAAAGCAAAGGCATTAGTACCTAACCTAGGAAGATTAAGATAATGAGTCATTTGTATTTCCTTCTTGCATTTTCAGGGAATACATATTTATTTTCCAAGCTGTATTTTCAAGGTTATTTCTGGATATCCTAACACATTTATTTTAATCACTTATATATCACATATTTCCTGAACACCAGAATGCCTTGCTAGCCATGCTGGATATAAGAGTGAATGATACTTTATCCTTTTCATCCACCTGTGGATGGAGAAAAACAAATAAATATATGAGTAGAAAGAAACACATGAAGGAATATCTAATACTACTTGGATAAAATTGAAAGTGCTATTGAAAGCTAAGGAGAAGAAGGTATATCTTTTTTTAACCTTCAGAAGCAGGTGAATTTAGCTATATAAAGTTTGGAAAGGTGGTAATGGGAAGAAAAGGAACTAACCATTCAAGTCAAATGAGGAATTTTTGGAAGTGCTAGGAAGAGAAACAGAGAGTATAGAGTATTCTGGGAACCAAGGATATTAATACCACCCATTTTATTAGGTTTGTTAAATACTAACATTTAGTTAAAACTATTTTTGTTCATTACATTGTGACACGATGATTTTAAGCTTGCCTTTAAGGTTTGCAAATGTGACTACATTCAAGAATGATCATGAGAGGAACACAACTTGCCAACTTAATTAAATTTTTGAAATGCTTCTTGGCAAATTAATATATGCAGATACCAGCCCAAATCATTGGACCAAATAGACTTCAGCTACCATACAAACTCCAAAAAAATGCAGGGATATTAAAGTTTTGAAGATAGTAATATTGATAACAATAGTTAGAGAATTGTTTATACTTCCCCTGATTACATTCTCTCATTGATTATTTCAAAGTTAATATGGTTTTCAGAAGTTTTCAGAGAAAAATTAAAACCTTGGGGTTAGGTAGCCATTTGGCAAAGCCTCTTATGTATATCCTCATAAACTCAAGTGGATAGAAACAAAATAAACTTCATTCTAGTGTAAAGTTTACTTATCCTTTGAAGAAAGTGATGCTAAATATTAGTACTGAGTAAACTCAAATTATCCTGCTGATTGTCTCAGATGTGGGCTAACCGGCAAAACCAAGAGTGAACATTCTCTTGCTTCTGTTGCCACGATGTATTTTATCAATAAGGTAAAGAAATAATGAGGACCTGCATGTATACAGTCTTATATGATTTGCAAAGCCTTTTTGCATCTATCATTTCAATTGGACTCTATATCTCCACTGTGAGGATGGCAGAAGAGAGATTAGGCTCCTCATTTTTTAGCAGATAAAAACTGAGGCCCAGGAGTTGATTTTTTTAATGATAAAATAAGGGCTGAGCCCAGGACTAGCACTCTAAAACATGGACTAATATTACAGTGCTTGAACACACCAAAGAATGTATACATCTTAAAATGTGATGTTGTTAAGCCACTCTACCGTGCTTTGTTAAAAAGTCTCTGACTTAAATTCAAAGATGGAATTTAATAACATTATGTCTTATGGGCACAATTGTTAGCCACATAATATCAGGTTTACAAAACTACACTCTAAACTGCATTCTCATGGGCCTCGGGATTTTCTATAAGATCGTGTGTGTTTATGTTCAATCTGACATTATCTATAAAAGTAAATAGGTAAGCAATGTACATCCACTCCTTATCACCTGCACGATCACCTTATACATAAGTTTTGTCACCCTATTTCAGGGCCCTTGTATAGTTTTTAGTTCTAATGTTATTGGCTCTAAATTTAACTATCATGGGCTTAATAAGAAGACCAGTGGCACAAGGCACAAGGCACAATTGATGCTTTGTTGATGCATTCTTTCTAAATGAAGGCTAAATGATATCATTGTATGTCATCTCAACAAAGCTTTCATGGAAGTTTGAATACAGAAATTGGTGCAAGAATTGAGTCATCTGACCCATCTTAGGCATGCAGAACTCCCAGGAGCTTGTATTATAGCAATCAGCACCATATTCACATAGTAAGCTATAGTATCATTTCAGTAAGATGTTATCCATCACATTCACTTAATGTTGCTACTGTAAATATCCTTGGTTTTGTAATTTGGGTTTGTGTTTAATTTCCAAATATTTTTTCATGCCATAATCACATAAGAACTGTAAACTTAAGGAGTTTATACTTACTGTTATGTTGGCATATATTTAAGTAACATATATTAAAATAAACATGATTTTGACCAACACTAGGAATAGGAGATTGTCTTGGTTCATTCATGTTGCTATAACAAAATACCACAGACTGCATAATTTATAATAAGAGAAATTTATTTCTTGCAGTTGTGGAGACAGTCCAAGATCAAGAAACCAGTAAGTTCAGTGTCTAGTGAGGGCTGCACTCTCCTTCCAAGATGGTGCCTCTTGATGGGTCCTTACATGGTAGAAACGGGGAAAGCAAAAGGGATGGGGGTGCTTCCTACAATCTCTAAAGTACCAATCCATTTATGAGCGAAAAAATACTCATGACTTAATCACTTCCCAAAAGGCCCTATCCCTTTATGCTATCACCTTGAGGTTTAAGTTCCAACACATGAATTTTGGAGGGACACATATATTCAACCCATAGCAGAGATAGTTGTTGTTGTCTGCATATGTCTCACTTTGAGAAACATTAAATTATGTAGCATCTCAGAGTCTAGCTTTTCTAAAAATATCAAGAAGAGTCTGTTCTACATATTTTTGTCTTACGGCTATGAGTGTTCATAGAGCAGCCAATCACTCCACCCAATACACATGCGTGAGCTGCTACTATGTGCCTTACTATGGTTGTGTGCTAAGAAGAGTACATAGAGCATCTTTTCATCTGCATATTTGCCATTCATATATCTTCCTTGATAAAGTATTTTTTCAAATATTTTGTACATTATTGGGAATCGATTTGCTTTCTTATTTTTGAGTTTTGAATATTCTTTATATATTCTGTATTTAAGCCCTGTATCATATATATGCTTTACAGAGATTTCCTCTCCATGTGTATCTTTTCTTTTAGTTTTCTTAACCATGTTTGTTAAAAAGTAGAATTTTAAATTTTGATGAAGTCTAATCTATCAATTTTTCCTTTGTATGTTTTGTTTATGGAGTTATAAATAAGAAATCATTGCCTAATCCCAGAGCACAAAGATTTTTGTTCTATGTCCCTCTAGAAGTTATATAGTTTTAGGTTGTACATTTAGAAAAGATGCTTAACATCATTATTTATTAAGGAAATGAACTTAAAGCCACCTTAAGATACTACCACATGTCTATTAGAATGACAAAAATTAAAAAAAAGACTAACCATACAAAGTATTGTCAAACAGATGGAAGAACTGGACCTCTTATACACTGGAGGTGGGGATGTAAAATGTTATAACCTCTTCAGAGGTTATAAAATTAAATGTATACCTACATTTTGATCCAGTAATTCCACTCTCCTAGACATTTGCCCAAGAGAAATGAAAGCATAGGTCCATAACAAGACTTGTACATAAATGTTCACATCAGTTTTATCTGTAATTGACCCAAACTGGAAACAACCCAAATGACAGAAGCATATCAGTAGTTGCCCAGGGAAGTGAAGTGGCCAATGCAGACTCACAAAGGTCCATGAGGAAACTTTTGGGGTGATACATATTTTCATTATCCTAATTATAGCAATGGATTCTAGGTGTATATATATGTTAAAGTTACCAAATTATACACTTTCATTATGTGCAGTTTATAGCATGTCAATTATATCTCAATAAAGTTGTTGAAAATAAAAAAAAGAAGAGTATATGGAGATAAACACATTATTGGTACTTAAGAAGTCAATTGTCTAGAAAACAGTCCTTCAGTTTATTACTACCTGACTCTACTCGGGTTTACTCTGATTCCCAGCTATATAGTCTGCAAGGACTTTGGGCCACTGTCAGAGAAACAACTGTTTGAGGCTGCACTCCTTGAGAAGTGCTATATAGCATTTACTGAGGCCTGCCTCTCTTTGGTTCTCTAAAAGGGCAAAGGCTTAAGCTCAGTCTTCTTGGGACCGTTTTTTTGTTTTGTTTTGTTTTTTAAGGGAGAACACAACTTTAGGAAAGAGTAACATTTACAGAAAGTTGCAGATACTCAGAAAAATAAAAGCCAAGAAAACAATAACAAATCAATAGAGATATTCCTGACATGCCTTTAAATTTGCATAATAAAGATAATGCAGGGTGAGATAGGAGGGGAGTGGTTCAGGGGTGGTCAAATTGGTCAGGTGGTTTGAGTAGGGTTTACATTGCCACAGATTTCCTTTTAGCTTATTTTTCCATTTTGCTTTTACTAGTCTCAATTAGGTGTTGATATGATAATTTAAACTAGGACACATAGGGGTGTGAATGGCCTAAGAAGCAGCCCCCTGGAGGACTTCAGGTATCAAAAGTGTAGCTTGAAGCTCTGGCATGTGTGGAGGGGAGGGGTGGTAGGGGCAATGTATGTAACCCTAACAATATTTGTACCCCCATTATATGATGAAATAAAAGGAAAAAAAAACTGAAAAAAAAACAAAAAAAATGTGTAGCTCAGCAGCAGTGATAGTCACATTACAAAGACATGGATGGGAAACTCCTAACCTACTCTAGGTGGGTTCACTGCCCTTTCCATCCTGTAGGAAATAATGTACACTGGGATTGAGGATGGTGATATCACTCCCTGACCACTGGGACTATGGCAATTATATCTTTAACTGGCATCCTTGCTTCTATTCTTGTCACCGCCCCTACCCCCATATAGACAATTCTCCATATAGCAGGCAGAATAACCTTTTAAAAAGGGGAATTAGTTCACTGCAGTCTCGTGTCTAAAACCCTCCAATGGCTCACAGGTACACTTAGACCTGAAAGTGGACTATAAGATGCAATAAGATCCAGTCATTTTCACCTATGTGATCCCATTCCCCAAACCTCTCCAACTTGCTCACTCTGCCCCTGCCACCCTGGCTTCCTTACTCATCCTAAAACATCCCATACTCATTCACATCCTAGGACTTGGGTACTAGAGCTGGTCTCCACATGAAAGCTTCTTCCCTCAGAAATCCATTGAGTGACTTATAGTCATTTAGGTCTTACCTCAAAGGTCACCTCCTTCCCTGACTGTCTAATCTGAAGTGGAACAGTCAACTTAGCGCTGCTCCAGAGTTCTCACTGGGCGCAATTGGGCACTGGTACAGAGAATATTCTGAACCATAGAGAATGAGTAAAAGGCAAAAACTTTTGCACCATATTTTCTCATGTCTTCATCTAACTCAAATAAAAAGAATTTGATTTCTACTCTTGAACTGGATTTCTGACCTTCCTCTCTCATTTTCCTGTTATTATCCCAAGGCATCTTGGGGAACTGCTGAAAAACAACAAGAGCCACCACCGTAACAATAATATCATAGATTGAGTGTTCATTTGTTGTTACAAACTGTTCTCATGATTTCATGTACTTTAACCCACTTAATTCCCACAATAACCCTAGGATGTAACTAGCTTTATTTATCCTGTTTCACAAATGAGGAAAATGAGGGGCAAGAATTTTAATAACCTGCCAAAGCCAGGGCAATTCATGGGCCTAATGCCTAGTTGTTATATCAGAATATAGTGTCTGTGTATCGATTACAATGCCAATTGATGTAAGAAATAGCTAGATGATAGCTGCAACAATAATAAAAATAGCAATCCCATTTAACCATTTTTCTGTGCCATGCACTGTCCTTCATGCTACATATGTATTGCATTTTATCCTAAGAGCTTTGGGAAGTCTGTTTTAATTATATCCATTTTACAGAGGAGAAAACTGAGGATTATCTTTCAGGAGATCACACAGCTAGTAAGTACCATCTGCTGGGGTCCTCAAACTTTTTAAACAGGGGACCAGTTCACTGTCCCTCAGACCATTAGAGGGCTGGACTTCCAGCCCTGGGCTGGCTAGTTTAAAAAAAAAACTATGAAAAAATTCCTATGCACACTGCCCATATCTTATTTTGAAGTAAAAAAAAACAAACGGGCAAAAACACCCGCTTGTGGCCTGCGGGCCGTAGTTTGAGAACACCTGATAGGAATGGCAGCAGGAACAAAGCAGTTTCCACTGAGGGTGAATACAGACTTGCTAGATGCAAGAACTTTCAGCCTAATTTCACATACAACCGCTGTGGCACATTTGGTTGAGTTAGAAATTCTGACTTTTCTTTCTTAAATACTGAGTTTCTGCAAAACCTTTGTAGACAAGCAATATTGTTATTCCACAGATCATTTATTTATTACCAACCGGGCTGCTGAGTATATTTTTTCTTCCATAAGCTGGACACAGACTGAATGCTGCCCTCTTGTTCTGACTCAAGCCCGGCGATGGATTCCTCTGATGCTGTGGTGAGATTTAATTACCATTGTCTCATCCTCTGCAACAATGTTGTTTGCTAATTAGAAAAAGGAAAGGGTTGAACTGGCATAGATTTTATAATTCATCTTGGTTACCAACCTATAGCCCATTCAATTTATCAAGTAAATATTTCTATTTATGCTGTTTAAAAGATGTACCGATTGGACACAAGTTTCTTCCATTCTAGATTACTTATTTTCAAGTCATTTGTGTTATTTGAGATCCTATTAACAATCCAGAAACTATATGGAATAATGTAAAAATTATTCACAGAGTACTAGATATTAATATAGATATTAAGAATATGGAGTCTGGAACTACATTGTATAGGTTTAGATCCCAGATGAGTCATTTTATAGACTCCGTTATCTTTGACACATTATTAAATTTCAGTTCCTTTATGTGCCAAACAGGGATAATACTAGTACCTACATCAAAGACACATTTGGGACACTGAGTGGCACATAGTAAGTGTTCAATAATATTAGACATTTGAGTATTTTACTCATAATTAAAGTATTTTTATTTAGTGTATAATATCAGCTTACAGAGCTACCTTTTATTACTCGAAAGGAGTAGATATTCCCTTTATGCTCTAGATATACCCCATTCTAAATGCAAGGTGTATCTAAACCAGGGGTCCTCAAACTTTTTAAACAGGGGGCCAGTTCACTGTCCCTCAGACCATTGGAGGGCTGGACTATAGTTTTAAAAAAAAAAAACTATGAACAAATTCCTATGCACACTGCACATATCTTATTTTGAAGTAAAAAAACAAAACGGGCAAAAACACCCAGCAGGCTGGATAAATGTCCTCTGCGGGCTGCATATGGCCCGCGGGCCGTAGTTTGAGGACGCCTGAAACTCTATAATTTCTATATGACCAATGAATAGTATGTGATGCCTGTCCTCAAAGTCCTTTTGATATAGAGATAGACAATGAGAAACAAAAGGTAAGTACATAAAGAGGCATTGTACAGAATAAAATAATCTAAGTGCTTAAATGTCTGAAAAGTCATCCCATGTGTTAGAGAATTTAAATGGAAGAATTAATCAACTATAGCTTGGGGGTTAGGAAATGTGATAAATAAATGTTTCTTGTGAAGGAAGCATGTATCATTTCTGTTGATCTTTGAGCAATCAGTAGAGTTTTAAGAGGTAGATGTAGCAATGATGTATGATGAGTGAAAATAAAACAACTTGGAAGAAGGCAAGGAGACAGGTCATTATGAATTTTGAGCAATGTCAGGAATGGCGAATGTTTCATTCTGGCAAAACTCTGAAACATATTAACAGAGATAATGAGAAAGAATGCTAAAAGAATCAGCTGAGGCCCTCTTGTTAAAGGTCATAGATGCCAGGGAGAAAATTTGTGCTTAGTTAATTGAGCAAAGCAATGGCCACAGTAGAGTTTGGGACAAAACCCTCAAATGTAAAGTAAGTTCCCTGAAAGCACAGCCTTTGTTCAGTTTGCCATTATTTTCTCAGTACCCACAATAGTCCCTGGGTCATAGTAGGCCAATATTAGCTCAGTGAGCATTTGTTAATTGGCTAAGTAAATGCTACCCTTTAATTAATTAATTATTATATTTGTTGTTGTTATTCTGCAAGTCATAAGAGTTACACCAAATGATCTCAGGGACACCAATTGTAGCTGTTTATAATGTAAGATTCTGTTGCTTAAAAAGGCCCCATTATCAAAGAATAATTTAAGAACTACTAATTTTGTTTAACTATTTCTTCCTTTTCCAGACTTGCCCCAAGTTACCTATTCAATCAGAGGAAGAGTCAGGATTCAAACTCAATTGTCTGTCCTTCTAGTCTTGAGTTCCTTTCACAACCCACAACTGCAGTGTGCATCAGACAATCTTTTCTATACAACTCTCGCTAGCTATAAAAATAATATAAAGTCATTGCAATCCTACAGAGAAAGAACCAGGATTTTGTTTAGGAAATGGGGAAACAAACGAAGAGTTATAATATATGGATTAGAAAAGAATTTTTTAATAAAGTTGTCTACATTTGGCCTAAATTATCCAATATTTTCAAGGGCAGAAAGTAGAATATAGTTAGTATGTGTTAAATATAGTTCCTTCCTCAATAAATCTTTAAATAGTCTTTCACTTCCTTCTAATTTGCCATGACCTCATTATTCCAATAGAATGTTTAGAGAAAGAAAACACAACTGGCAACTTTTTTTGGATTCTTCATCATGAACTGTTACTAAAAATTTGTACACATATAATAACTGATTTGAGATTCTTTTCTTTGATTTGGAAAAGTATACTGCAAAGATTTCAAAATGTATGATTTTATCTTGTTAAAAAATTTATTATTAGCACAGAAAATCACCTATCTTTTCCTGGCCACATACTAAACACTAAGAATAAATTATATCAGTGAAACAATACTAATTCATCAAAACAGGGCACAAAAAACTGCAAAAGAAAAATTAAAAGAAATTCAAAACATGGAACATGAAATATAAAACAAAGACAATGTATCACTGATTCTGAAGACTTCCAACAGGACCTGATAATAAAAGATTGTTTCTTGTTGTTTCTGGAGACGATTAGGTGACTTACTGTAAAATGTATAAGCAGATGATTGGAAACATGGGATCTGTGCTAAGCAAGCAAAAGCTCAGTAAAAAATGGAGTAAGGAATGGAAGCAATACGTAGAGCAGTGCTTTTCTCGTTATGACAAGTATTAATTGCTTACAGCGTCTGGAATTCCAGCACCGGCTTGTGTTAATGGTCAGCCTAACTCAGAAAGGGAGAATTTACCAGGCTAGAAAACACAGAGATGCTCCCCAAAGACAGTATTACAATGATGAGCAAGCTGGCTGCCATAGTCACAGCCACCTCCTAACTTTGAAAGTTTACCTATGATTGTTTTGAGACTTATAGCTTGTTACTAACACTGACATTACTTTTGAGGAATACTACAGTGTAGGGGTTAAGAGTATGGTGCTGGAGCCAGAAGGTGGGCTTTAAGTCATACTAGTCAGATGAAATTAAGCAAGTAATTAAACCTCTTTTTGCCTCAATTTCTTTATCTGTGAAAAGCAGTAATAATGATTTCCTCAAAGAGTTCCTAAGCTGATTAATCTAGTTTTTACATGTAAGTTGCTTAGAATCATGGATAGCACATGATTAAATTATAAGCTATTACCACAATTATTACATAATTATTACTGACTCAGGCATTGCCTCAGTAATTTTATAATAGTACATACATGTGTGCTTGTGTGCCTACATGTACACACACTGTTTCTTAATAACTTGTCATGTACCAAGCACTATGTTAAAAATGTGACAATTGATTTCATTCACTGTACAAAATTCTATAATAAAAAGTATTATACTGGCAATAACAATGACTGTTAGTTAAATAACAAGTCTGAGTGTTTCTTGAGTGCTTACTATGGATCCTGTGTTATGCTAAGTACTCTGTTCTACATGACTTATATCATTAATCTTCACAGCCACACTATGTGTCACTATGTCCACTTATTGCATGAGAACAATGAAGTAGAAAGAGGTTTAGTGACTTGCTCAAGGTAATACATCTTGTGAGTAGTGGAGCCTGCATTCAAATCCAATTCTGACTTCAGAGTACGTACTTCCAACAACCTCTCCCTGTCAGCTTCTTCCCCTATCTTGAAAGTCTACAGTGTCCACCAAGGCATTTATAGTCAAACCTCAGAGTGAGATGTTAATTTGCTTCCCAAGATTTCTATGGCATTACCTGGATCTTCTATCTGACCAATCTCTCTTTTTTAGGGTCCTTTGCTGGTTTCTCCTCATCTCCTTGCACAGTAAATGTTGGAGGGCCCCGAG
The DNA here is from genome assembly GCA_008086735.1 of Cheirogaleus medius. Classification (NCBI taxonomy): domain Eukaryota; kingdom Metazoa; phylum Chordata; class Mammalia; order Primates; family Cheirogaleidae; genus Cheirogaleus; species Cheirogaleus medius. Next base: position 5,918,465 of record VBSM01003018.1, read on the forward strand.
CTCAGTCCCTGAACCTCTTCTCTTTTCTATCTACACTTGCTTCCTTGGTGATTTTGTCCAGTTGCATGGTTTTAAACATAATCTATAGGTGGAAAACTCTTACATTTATAATCTAGCCAGTTGCTCTCCTCCTAAACATGAGGCTTGTATATTCAACTGCCTAGTTGATATCTCTGCTTGAATCTTTTATAGGCATCTCAAAGTTAACATGTTCAAACCAAGCGCTTGATCTTTCCCCTAATCTGCTCCTCCTCCAATATTCCCCATTTCAGAATTTAACTATTGCATTCTTTCCATTGCTCAGCCCAAAAACCTTAAAGTCATCCTGACTCCTCTCCTTCTCTCACCATTTCCCAGCACATTAACCCATAAACAAACCTCAGTTCTACAAATGAGATAATTCTTAATTCTATACACTTCTCACTATTTTCACCACTATGCTGTGAGCCCAGGCTGCCATTACTTCTTATCTGGACCACTTCAATTAGCTTTACAACTGGTTTCCTAGCTTTTGTTCTGCCATCTAAACAGCATTCTCCTTGAAGTAGTGTTTTCTACATGCCAAACACTGTTCTATGTGCTTTACCTACATTATTAACTCACTTAATTTTGTTGCAACCCAATGAGATAGGTTATATTTTTTGTCTCATTTTATGGATAAAGAAGTCAAAGCTCAAAAAGTGAGGTAATCTGGCCAAGGAGAAACTGTATAACAATCTTAGTCATCGTCTTTCCATGGTGCCTTGATGCTTTGGCAACCCAGTAATTCCATTATTAGGGCTTTATGCAAGAAAATAAAGCAACCAAAAATAGATGTCTGCCGGCATTCATTAAAATTTTAACTATATTTGGGAAACATCAGCAACAATGAAAGGTGTCCACATAAGACAATAGCTAAGTAAATCAGAATAAATTAATATAATAAAATATTAAAGTATTAATAAATATGTGTATATTAATATTACAGAGCATCTTATGGACAAGTGCTCTAAGAATGTGTGCATGATAGTACCGGTTTAAAGCTACATTTTACCTACTGTTAGAATTTGGACATGTCTAAAGAGGTGACAGGGCAGATGCCATTTGAAGTCTATTTGAGTCAGTTGAATTATATAAACTCAGAAGACTTTTCTGAAGGCATGCTTACTTGGAAATTTGGGAGAGAGAAAAGTTCCCGAGGAGGGTCGCACCTGGGTAGTTCCTACACACATTTCTGGTTATAGTTTGCCTGTCATTACCCTTAGAAGTCTTGCTTGTCAGCCTGTATGGGTTAGGAGACCCTCTTCTATGTTTCCTTAGCATCTTCTTCTTCCCTTATCATAGCATTCATCACATTTTACAGCAATTATTTAATTTCTGTCTCTTCCCCAAGATTGTAAACTCTTAGAGGATGAGGGCATGTCTGTTTGTGTTCTGTAAGCAAAAACTATATCTGTCTTATTCAGTTTTGAATCTGTAGCTGCTAACATAGTGTCTGAATCATAGTAGGCCATCAATAAAACATTCATAGTGTAACTAAATTCTTTGCTGATTGAAAATCTATATTATTTCACCATCAAGAGGAGTAGTATAAAACAATGAAGATATTGAAGCCCTAAAAGAAGTGTGAGGGAATTATATTGTATACTGTCCAGAATTATGTTCTAAAATTGACTTCACACATTTGTCCTAATTATCACTTTTCACCACTTAATGTTCACGATTCTCTTTTTGTTTTGCTCAGGAAAACAAAGAATCCTAACTAAACCAAAACAAACCAACCAACCAAACTCCAGCCCATTTTCTTGTCCTTGTCTTCTCTGCTATATTTTCTATTTGAGGTCTTCTGATCACAGGAAAAATAAATGTAGGACTTTATAAAGTAAATCATTTTAGTTTTTCTTTACTGGCCCTAATTTAGCAGTTCAAACATATTACCCTATCATTTATAACAAATGCTTAGACAATTTATTTGCTAGAATAACAAAAGTTCATTCTTACTTAAAAGATTTAAGTGGAGAATCAGATTAGGCCGGTGTTAGTGAAGATAGGATAGACGATGTTGCTAACAAATATGACCTGCTCTTAGACGAGTTAATTGCAAGCTATAATTTTTTCTGATAATCACTTACTTAGGGGCCCAAGCTGCTTCTACCCTGGAGCTTATGGTTGCTCTGACATCAAATAGCCAGTGGGAGATTGGGGCAGGCACATCAGAGCCTTCAACTTTGGCCTGTAGGTGACACTTATGACTTTCATTCGCATTCTAATGACCACAATTAGTCATATGACCAGTCTAAATACAAAAGAGACCAAGAAATGTTAAAGTGAAAATGGTTATCAGCGGGTACTGACAGTTTCTTCCATATAGGTAAAGGAGAAGCCAAGAATATGATTAATAAATAGATTTGCCCTTCTCATGGTAATAAGGTAGCAATGAATGAAATTTTTGAATGTCTATCAATGTTCTTTTATTATTAGTTTCTTATTAAAATGTGATTTTGGAAACACAGTATTACAGGAAAGATTTGCTGAATACTATTTGACTTGTTTCATAATCAAACTTAAGTACAAACCCCTTTCTCTATTTCTAATGCAGAGAAAATGGCAGTTTAAGAAAAGGAACAGTAAAATGATTGACAACCGTCTTAGGGATAGAGGTCAATATACTAGTTATCTACTGTTGTGTCACAAATTACCTCAAAACTTAACAGGTTGAGAAAACAAATATCTTAAAGTTTCTGTGGTCCAAGAATCTGGGTGCAACTTAACTGGGTGCCTCTGACTCAGTCTCTATTGATATTGCAGTCAAACTATTAGCTGGAGAGTGGGGCGGGGGTCTCATCTGAAGGTTTGACTAAGAAAGGAAGTAATTTAATTCTAAACTCGCTCATGTGGTTGTTGACAGAACTTGATAGTTTATAAGCTTCTCCACAGGGCTATATCACAACATGGCAGCTGGCTTCTCCCAGGAGACTGATCCAAGAGAGAAAGGGATAAATCAAGTAAGTCAAAAGGCAAAGTATTTCAGTAACTTAATCTCAGAAGTTACATACCATAACTTCTGCCTTATTTTATTTGTTAGAAGTGAATCAATAAGTCCATTCCACACTCAACAAGGGAGTATTACCATATAAAAATGAATGCCAGGAGGATGGGATCATTGGGGACCCATCTTAGAAGTTGCATATTACACTAATTTTCAATAACAAAATATTCACAACATTCTTTTCTTAAACTTATGTATGACTTGAAACTGTAATATTACTAGAAGTGAACAGATGAAATGCTTTATGACATTGGACTGGGCAAATTTTTTTTTGGATAAGACTTCAAAAACATAGGTAACAAAAACAAAAATAGACAAATTGAATTGCATTAAACTAAAAATTTGAGAAGGAAAGTAAACAACAAAGTGAAGAGACAACCCACAGACTGTGAGAAAATATTTTCAGGACATATAAACATGTAAGGGACTAATATCCAAAATATATAAGAATATATAAGAAAGTCGAGTAGCTCAACAGCAAGAAAAGAATGCTTGAGGCTCTGCCTTGAGGGGGGAGGGGGGGCATGGGCAATATGCATAACTGTAATATTTGTACCCCAATAATATGCTGAAATAAAATAAAATAAAATAAAATAAAATAAAATAAAAAATGGGCAAAGGATCTGAGCAGATATTTCTCAATGAACAAATAGAAATGGTCAACAGATATATGCAAAATGCTTTATATCTATAATCTTTGGGAAATGAAAATGAAAACCACAAGATATCACCTCACACCTGTTAGAATGGCTATTATAAAAAAACCAATAATTCGTGTTGGCAAGGTTACAGAGTTAAGGCAACACTTGTACACTGGTGGTGGGAATGTAAATTAGCATAGCCATTTTGGAAAACGATATGGACATTGTTCAAAAAACTAAAAAATGAATTATTATTTGATCCAGCATTCCCACTTAAGGGTATATATTCCAAGGAATTGAAATCAGTATGCCGAATAGATACCTGCACTCTCATTTTAATTTCAGCATTATTCAAAATAGACAAGATACGGGATCAACCTAAGTGTTCATCAACAGATAAATGGATAAAAAATGTGGCATATATACTCAATGGAATACTATCCAGATTTAAAAAGAGAAGAAAATTTTGTCATTCACAACAAAATGGATGGAACTGGAGGACATTATGCTAAGTGAAATAAGCCAGGAGCAGGGTATATGATCTTACTTATATGTAGAACCTAGAAAACAAATCCATCTTACATAAACAGAGAGTAGAAATATGGTTACCAGATGCTAGGGGGGATGAGAAGGATTGAGGAAAGGGAAGATACCATGTTGATCAAATTGTACAAAGTTTCAGTTAGACTACAGGAGTAAATTTGAATCTATTGCACTACATGGTGAGCACAGTAAATAATAGCATATTTTATATTTCAAAAATGCTGAAAGAATAGATTTTGAATTTTCTTAACACCAATAAATGATAAGTTAGTGAGGCAATGAATTTGTTAATTAGCTTGATTGACTTTTTATTGAACAAAAGTTTCTTTTTTATTATTTATTTCATCATATAATGGGGGTACAAATATTGTTAGGGTTACATACATTGCCCCTCCCATTCCTCCCCCCCCATGCCAGAGCTTCAAGCGAGTCCAATCCCCAGGTGGCGCGCACGGC
>VBSM01003018.1:5923232-5933752 GCA_008086735.1 Cheirogaleus medius
GGAGGAGGAGGGGATGGGTATATACATACATAATGAGTGAGATGTGCACTGTCTAGGGAATGTTCATGCTTGAAGCTCTGACTAGAGGGAGAGAGGGGCAAGGGCAACATAGGTAACCTAAACATTTGTACCCCTATAATATGCTGAAATAAAAAGAAAAAAAACCAAATTCAATACAATCCTAATCAAATTCCCACTAAAGTTTTTAAAAATGATAAGGCGATTTTAAAATTTATATATAAATTACAACATATTTTAAAAGAAAAATGAAGTCAGTTAATATGTAAAAGAAAAAGAAACTTCTGACTCCGGATTCACTCTTTGTACAATGTATAAATAAATCAAAACATCACATTGTACCCCATAAATATACACAACTATTATTTGTCTATTAAAATAAATAAAAAATAAACCAAAACCCCTTATATTTGAAACTAAAATGTTAATGCTGTTTTTTGAGAGATATAATAAAATATTTTAGTTAAATATCATAGTCTTGAACTTAAAATAAGCATTCTTGAAGTGGCAATACACGCATATATTACAATTTTCCTTCAAAATAAAATTCATGTTTTGAGAGTTTTTCAATATATAATTTATAGCTCCTATCCCAACTGATAATTGTGGTTTTTGCTTTCCAGATAAAGACCTTGAAAAGAAAATATTTCCAATAATGCTGCCTTGGGGATATGAAGATAAGAAACCAGTTTGTGATTTGACATTTAGCCATAGAAAAGCATGCCCCTTTTGAGAGGCCTTTCAAATTTCCTGTTCAAATAGGTCTCCTTCAGGGCAATATTGAGGTGAAAGCCTTCCATGCTATGAAAACCCCATAAGGATTTCCCTGATCTTTTGTTTGATTCTTGGATCAGACAACATCACAAAAGGTAATTCTAGCCAAAAAGGTGTGTGTTTTCTTTTGCCAAAGAATCTTATTTTTAAGGATCACAAGATTAGCTCACATTTTCAAAAAGTTTTTCTAATGTCCTTAAAACCCCACTATCTTCAGAAGAGATAATCATAATTCTGTGGGAAAAGACAGATAAAAAGTGTCTAAAGTCATTTGATGATTACATAAGCAAAAGATTTCAGTTTTCTAATAAGTGATGAAAATGGGACACACACGTGTGCACACATGCACACACATCCATTAATAGAACATTTATCCTGCAATGTTTTCATTATACAGGCAATTTCAATCCTCTATTCTGCCACTGGAATAATCTCTCTAAACAGAATTCTGATTGTGTCCCAGGGGTTGGGGACCACAGTAATAAACAGTAATGTTATTCCATTTTATACTTTTCCTTACACATTAAAACTAAATTTTAGTTTTGTTCCACCACTCTTCACTACATCTTTTAATACTGTAAACATTTCCCAGATCCAAAAGAACATACCTTATTGTGTTTCCATGATCATAAACTTCTCTCACTTCTGCACCTCTATCATATTTGCCTAGGAAGTTCTGAGTAGCAAGATAAGAAAATGACTATAGTTACCAGCCTTGGGAGACTCATGTAGCTCATTATGCACATGAAGTATAGCATAATATCCAGAGCATGACACATCATCTTCTATTATAAAGACATAAATAACCATATGATAGAATTAAAGTAATAGTTCTGAAATGATACTAATAACCAGAAGAAAATCCATTAAAAAGATAGAAAAGATGCTTAAATGACATATTAACTCATTTATTCCAAAAAGCTCTTATTGGAACCACTAAGTGCTGTATGATTTTGGCCAAATATATATTATGTTTTAATCACAGAATAATGTGGCAATTGGGGTCTAACATTTATACCTTCGTTTTGAAGGAGAGTGCCTTTCAACATTAATTGTAATAGAAATAGATGCAGTAGTGTGGCAAAGTTTAATGGCAAAGATATTAATATGTTAATAAATAATTATAACTGTCAGTTTGTGGTAGATAAAACTCAATCATTATAATTTTTCTTCAAATTAAAATTTTTTCCAACCTTTCTACTACTCTGCATATTAATTCATTGCTTATTGATTTTGGGGGAATGCTAACCATCATGCAAATAAAGTTGTTGCAGCCGGATCTGGTCTTCTGAGATGTCTCAGAGTGAAGGAAAAAAAATACTGAACTAGGAGTAAGAATATTTGATTTCAATTTCTAGACCTACCACTGGCTTAACATGCAACATTAGGCAGATTGCTCTAACTCTTGATTTCTATTTACTTGTCTCTAAAATGAAGTTGCTAATATCTATCTTCTTTCCCTCATAAGGTTTCTATTTGAATACAAACTAGTAGTAATAAATATATTTTATTAACCTTGGTTAACAGGCAAATGTGTGTGACTGAAATTTCCTCTGAAGGAAGAATTTACAAGTACATAATAACATATAGTATTTTCCTGATACCTTTAAGTGTCTTTAGTATCAGTCAGTCTTCTAAGAACTAGCACCTCTTATATTTTCCTGGATAGAGCTTGAGCCTATCCTCCGAAGTGAGGTATCACAAGAATGGAAGAATTTGCACCACATGTACTCGCCATCAAACTGGCACTAACTGATCAATACTAAGTTGCTCACACAGTAGTAATATTCTTTGGGGGTAGGGAGGTTGGGGTGGGGAAACTCACAACTAATGGATGTGGTGAGCCTTGTGGGGGGGGAAGGGCACATTTCAAATCATGGTTGGGATGTGGCAAAGTCATAACATGTAACAAAAATGTTTGTACCCCCATAATTTCATTAAATAAACAAAATTAAAATGAAGGTAAAAAAAGAACTATTAAAGTGCAAACAAATTTGTAGTACACATATTTATTTTCTACTACCCATGTTGTACATAGCATTGAGGAAAAGTGACCAGGAATAATTATTTTTCTTGTTGGAAAGCAGAGAGAAAAATTCTATCAACAAATGATAAATAGAAAGATGTTTGGGGGTAGCACTTGTTTTTGTTCCAGAAGCGATTCTTTTTATTATTTTTATTTTTTATTTTTTTTTTGAGACAGAGTCTCACTGTGTTGCCCCAGCTAGAGTGCCATGGCCTCAGCCTAGCTCACAACAACCTCAAACTCCTGGGCTGAAGCGATCCTTCCACCTCAGCCTCCAGAGTAGCTGGGACTACTGGCATGCACCACCATGCTCGGCTAACTTTTTCTATTTTTAGTAGAAATGGGGTCTTGCTCTTGCTCAGGCTGGTCTGGAACTCCTGAGCTCAAAGGATCTGCCCGCCTCGGCCTCCCAGAGTGCTAGGATTACAGGTGTGAGCCACCGCGCCCAGCCTCAGAGGTAATTCTTTGCATGTTGGAGGTAACTTAGAGCTTTCTCTATACTGAAAACATTAAGAGTAGAATGCATCTAAATTAGGTGGGTGAATCAGAAGATAGTGGTGATAGTTGCACTACTCTGTGAATACACAAAAACAGCAGAATTATTCACTTTAAAAGAGTGAATTTCATGTTATGTGAATTATATATCAATAAAGCTACTATTTTTAAAAAGAACTAAAATCCTAAAATATATGAAGGACATTATGAACCATAGTCAAATTTCAGCTGTATATCTTCATAATATTTAATGATTTCACCATTTATTGGTATGCTATTCATTCATTCATCAACTATTTATTGAGTAACTTTCAGTTAGTCATAGCAGTATGAACTTTTGTGTTTGTTTCTACTCCTTAAAATTTTACTAAAATGATGCTACACAGGAATGAAAATGGTATAAACCCACAAAGACAAAGAGAATGGCAGAGGAGACAGCACATAAAGATGCCACCACATTTTTCAAACATTAATAGCAGAATGGATGGTGATTTAGCAAAGACCAAAGAGCTAAAATTGACATGTCTGCAGACAAAAGCAGCAGCAAATGGTGAATCAATTTGCGCTGCAGAACCTTGAAAAGTTCAGATTTGGAAGCACCAGCTACAGTAGAATGTGATATAAGGAACAGGGCTGAAAGTGGGTGAATTGTATGAAATTCTATATACTGAAGAGATAGACTTACGCTCACACGCCTTGTTCTCCTCTTGAACTCCATACACTCTTCCTTTGGACAGGGCCACTATAGACATTGATTTGGGGGTACCATTTAAATAAACAGCAACACACCATTTGCCAGTGCTTGCCCATGCCCAGAGTTGCCAATTCATGTTTCAGTAATTATTTTAAATATGAAAATAAACGAAATCCTCTCACATTAAAGGGAAAACAAAAGAGAAAGACTTCAGAACAGAAAAACATTTCAAAGGTAAAACAAAACAATCTATTATCACAATCCTCAAAGAAATAAGATAAGATATTGTATAACTCATTCATGAAACTAGAACAGGAAGATAAAAAGAAATGATCAGAGAACAAGAAAGAACTCTTAAGAACGTTTATGTGTGTTTGTGTGTTTGTCTGCATGTGTATGTATGTCAATGTGTGTATATCTAAATTGAAAATGTATTAGAAAGATAAGACAATAAAGTTTAAATTTATCACAGAAAATTGAATGTAAAGACAAGCATGAACAATAGTACAGAAAAGATAAGAAAATTAAAGGATCAATTTAGGAGCCACAATATCTTAATAAGATTCCAGAAGGGACAGATAACAGAGGAGAAAAAGTTATTAAAAAATAATCAGGAGTATTTCCTGGAATTGCAGGACTTGCCTTTTCATAGTGAAAGTGACCAATGTAATGAATGCAGAAAACTTATAGGTAGGCACTCATTGGGAAATTTCAGATCACTACTTCTATTACTTTCATATTTCAGCTATAACAAATTATCACAAACTTGATGACTTAAAACAACAAAAATGCATTCCTTGGCTCATGACCCTTTTTTTTTTTACAGCACTCCAAACTCTTGCTTTTATAGGCAAACCTCCTATTCCTGTAGTCAAAGCTCCCTCTAATTTCCTCTAATAATGATCTTTGTGATTACATTGGGCCTTCTGAGATAATCCAGAATAATCTTTCCTTCTCAATATTCTTAATCTAATCACATCTGCAAGTCTCTTTTACCATGTAAGGTAAGAGTTACATGATCCAGGGACTAGGATGTGGACATATTTTGGGGAGAATTATTCAGCTTACCACTTCACCATAATGAAAAAATGATATTTAAAAGCTTCCAAAGATGGGATAGATTGTCAGGCAATGTAATAAGAACCAGAAATCTGCATATAGCTAGGGCTTGCAACTGCAATAAAGAAAGCTAGAAAGTAGGGGAGAGAGAGAGACTCTCATTTAGAGTTTCATTCCCAGTCAACATATATATTAAAGAGATTTCTAGACATGGAGAGTCTCTAGAAATTCACCTTTCTCACCTTCACCGATCATATGGCTTAACCCAAGTAATTCTACCACAGGTATAGAGAGCAATGAGTACAGATTGAATGAAGCTCAAGGGACAAGGAACTTGGGGTGCAAGAGAGTATTCCTAAAAAATAAAAAGAGCAAACAACAGAGTGTCTGAAACTATTAATATATTCAAAAATTTGAGGAAAATAATGAAAGGAATGTTATAGGAATGTTTGAGACTTGGGAAAATTAGTTAAAGGTATTAATAAATATAAAACTAAGCAAGTAAAAATAATCAGGTATATTCCATATCAGGAAACACAAAATTGTACGTGAAGAAAAATAAAAAATTATGTACCAAATAGTTCAGCAATGAGTAACATTTACATAGCAATAATGTAATCATTAACTACTACTTTAACCAAAAGTATTTTAGAAAGATAAGAGTAAAGAGTGGAAGTGATAACATATAAACAATTGTACAGATTATTCCAATAATCAAACCATTGTACACATTGTTGGTGGGAATGTAAATTGGTACAACTACAATGCAAAACAGTATGGAAGTTCCTCAAAAAATTGAAAATGAAATTATTATATGATCCAGCACTCCTACTTTTGGGTATTTATCCAAAAGATTTGAAATCAGTGTGTTGAAGAGATATCTTCATATCCATGTTCATTGCAACACTATTCACAATGGCCAAGGAATGGAATCAAATTAATTGTCCATCAACAGATAAATGGACAAAGAAAATGTTTTACATATACACAATGGAATACTATTCAGACCTACACAATAAGAAAATTCTGTCATTTGTGACAACATGGAGGGAATTGGACAACATTATGCTAAATGAAATAAGCCAGGCACAGATAGACAAACACTGCATGATCTCACTTATGTGTGGATTCTAAAACAATTGAACTCATAGAAGCAGAGAGTAAAATGGTAGTTACAGAGGCTAGGGGTGGGGGAAATGGGGATATGTTGGTCAAAGGATACAAAGCCTCAGTTAGACCAGAGTACTGAGTTTTATAAAGATATATAATATGGTGAATATAGTTAATAATAATATACTATACATTTTAAAAATTGCTAAAACAATAAATTTCAAATGTTCTTACCCCCCAAAATAAGTATTAGAGTTGATGGATATATTAATTAGTTTGATTTAATTAATCCACATTGTTTTCGTATATTATAACATTGCTTTTTACCTTATAAATATAGATAATTATGTTGTCAATTTACTTTGAAATAAAAAATAGTAATTGATAATTAAATAAGTGACAATACAAGGTTATTCTTTAGAAAAATTGGTGGTTGGTGGTATATACCAGAAGAAAGAGTCAAAGGTTTTTAAAGCAGTTGTCTCTTAGGTGTAGGGCTCACATTGGAAAGGAGTGTAACAAGGGACTACTCTATTTTGTTACATCTTTTAGCACTATCTTATTAACAATGTGCATGGATACCTTTAGAAAATAAAAGTAAAACGTTGACACAAACAACATTAATGGAGTGCTTACTCTGAGTCAAGCACCATGCTAAGGTCTGAGGACCTTGTCTCCACAGTAGTTCCCTACCCACATGGATCTTTACATTCTACTCGGTGGCTCTGTACTCAGTAATATGGAAGTCCCTGGCTCTAAAGATCTCAGTTTCATAATACAGGATCTGAACAAAATTTTTATGACTTAATATTCAATAGGTACTCGTTAGTACAACAAACACTATGTAATTTATATTATGGTAATCCAAAAGATAGAACAAAAATTATTTAAATCCAAAAATAATCTAGAAATTATACTGAAAGCAAAGCTTTCCTTCCATTCTCTTTACGAAAGCACATTTACCAGAGCTTTTGAGAATCAATAGGCTTAACTGATTTTATATTTATAAGATTATATTACCTTAAAACAGTTTGGATCACTACACTAATCCAGAAAGTAATTTTGCGTCCTATAGTTACACTGCTCTGGGATTCAGCTTCTAACTGCTAGGCTCATGTTATTAATAATAGCAACAGCTACCAATTACTGAGCAGCATGCTAAGAATATGCATGCGTTATTTCAGTTGATCCTCACACAGTACAGTGAGGCAATAACTATCATATTACCATTATAAAAACAAATCTGAGGTTCAGAAGAATTAAACTATTTTCAGAGTCACAATGCTATTGAAAGAGTCAGGATTTGTACCCTGGCTGTTTGAGTCAGGAGCAGACGCTAAACTACACTTACTATTCAGCCTTTCAAAACAGCTCTCCACTGCCTACAGCCTCAAAATTGAACTCTCTATGGCCCAACTGCTCTGGTCTTGCCTAAATATTCATCTGATTTCCAAAGATCCCTCTTTAGCCTGGTTTCCCCAAAATGCCATGCTGGTGTAATTTCTAAAAAATCTTCTCATTGAGAAACCACTTTTTCTGTCTTCAGGTATTACCCTTCCTACAAATTTCACCTATTGTATGATAACTTACCAGGCTATTCCATTCCACTGTGATGTCTTCACTTTTTCAAATATATATGGAAGCAGTCAGCTACTGTCTCATACATTATTTATTGGGCATGTGTATTCAATATTAACTAAAATACAGACTCTCAGAGATGGAGTTCATATTGTACATGATTCCTACTGAATTCAGGAGAAATTGAAGTATGTAGTATGTGGTCAATGAGCATTAATTCAATCAAACTGGCCAAAGGGTAAAATAATTGACATAGTAAAGCAGTTTACTTACATATAATTACTAAGATTGCTAGGTCCAAAGTCAATGGAAAGGGCATCTTATGTGTTTTGTTCATTTTGTTTAAGACATTACTTGGTCAGAATATTTTATGTGTTTTGTTGATTTTGGTTAAGACATTACATATACTGTATGAGTGTGTGTGTGTGTGTGTGTGTGTAAAAGATAATGATCTGATAAAATTTTTCCACATAGTAATGCCTCTCAAGTTATTATAGAAAACTTATTTTATGTTTTTTTTTAATTTCCACAGGTATAGGGGATACAACTGTTTTGTTTTTTTTTGTTTTTTTTTTTGGTGTTGTTACATGGATGAATTGTATAATGCTGAAGTCAGGGCTTTTAGTGTACCTGTCAACAGAATAGTGGATACTGTACCCAACAGGTAGATTTTTATCCTTTACCCGCTTCCCCATATAGAGAACATATTTTAAAATTTAGATCTACCAAAAGAACATTTCTATAGCCAGTTTTATAAAATTTGGAACTTATTATCATTCTAAAAATAAAAAATAACACAGATATGAGAATTGAAAGAGGACTCAGAGTTTACACAGCCCACCTTCATACTTTGAGCTGAAATTCCATTTCCAGCACCATGACATCCTGCTTTTGCTCGAGTAACAAGATCATTTCTAGTGGCCTGATCCATTGTCACATGGCTCTAATTGCTGATTTTAAGTATTAGAAAATGGCCACTTACTTTGTTGTGAGTGACCCTAATGCCATTGCTGTTGCATAAAGTCTTTCTTAAAAGTCAAGTGCTCCTCCACTCCCACCCCCTTTCCTGCAAAGGATTGGCAGCACTGGCTACATGGTAATTTTGCAGGAGACATTGCACATCACTGGCATTTATTTTGCTCCTTGGTTGACATATTTATTTTAGGAAATGCTTCAGACAATATGATAAAGTTTCCTTCCAGACAGAAGACCCATTGGCTTTCCTTATTGGAAAACAAAGCATATGTGAGGTCAAAAAAGCACTTGAGATTTCTTTGCAACTGTACTAATGAGAAATGACAAAGGCTGAAAGAAGTGATTGAAAATAAATAGCACTGGGGGACTGGTTCAACATCTGATTAAACATAGTACAGTATTTACTTTCCTTCTGGCTGTGCATTTCTAGGCTAAATATAATATAGAGTAATTTTACATAATTGTGAAAAGGTCATCTAGCTAATTTCATTTCAAGCATAAAAAAGTGGGAAGAATACTTAACCTTCATTTGTTGATAATCACATTGCTTCATAATACTGCTGGAAGGAAAACCTTATCAACCATGGGAAATCCTTAAAAAAAAAAAGTGTCCCTAAAATGTCTTGGTATCTTTTGTCCTTCATCTGCTTTATGTCCCAATGTATACCTTTATATTAATGAAAAGGTCATGCTATGATAATTAGCAGTAACATTTATTTAAAGAATATATTAATGCCCTATAAGATTTATACAACTTTTGATAAATGCAGCAGTGAACATTTTTATTGCACTATAAATACCATATAGAGCAATAGATTCCTCAATTAGTTTTGTCTTTCAGCTGTAATTTGCACAATGCTACAATATCTAAAAACGAAAATTGGCATCATAATTTCTATAGAGATATTTAGTCACCTTAATTATAGTCACCATGAAACTGGCAAACTCTCTAATTACTATTATTTAGGAGATCGTTTTGCCAAATAGTCTGTTTAAAAGGTTAGTTCCCTTTCTATCATATTTTATCTTAAAGTTTAATTGTCTGTAGCTTCATTGTGAATGTGAAGGATTCAGAACAACTAGCTTAAGAATGAAACTATGTGAAACTGGAAAGTCTTTTACAACATATAGGAGAATCTCTTCATGCTATTTGGGTTGTAGGTGAGCTGTATGAGGATCTGCATGAACTGCATACAATTCTTATCCAGTGATACATCATGTGATATATAGCTTATTGGAATTCATCTAAGCACAAATTGTGTCACATAAGCTTCCCAATACATCATCATGTTACTTTTTCAAAAAAATAGTGTCATGTAATTCTAATAAAATGAACCATAAATAAATAATATAAATAATAAATAAATAAATAAAATAAAATGCTCAACATCTCTAATCATCAGGGAAATGCAAATCAAAACTGCAATGAGATATCACTTATCACCAGTAAGAATGGCCTGAACGTGGCCCGATTACAGGATGAGGGATGAACACAGAACATAAAGAATGACACAAACACACATAAAGACTTCACATGACTTGAGTTCCCAATGCACTGGCCGTTTTATTTTTATACACTCAAGACCCAGGGTTAGTTCCTTATACGTAAGCATCTGAGCATAGCAGCAATAACCATTAATTCTGGAGTTGTATCACAAGGGAACAATTTCCCATGATCTCAGGCCTCGGAATGGTTACTCGAGGCGCCACTGCCAGACGTAATTCAAAAATCAAGGCCGAGGCCGGGCGCGGTGGCTCACGCCTGTAATCCTAGCACTCTGGGAGGCCAAG
>VBSM01003018.1:5935841-5962027 GCA_008086735.1 Cheirogaleus medius
GAGAGCAAATATTTTCTCCCACTCTGTGGGATGTCTATTTGCTCTACTGATAGAGTCCTTGGCTGTTCAGAAACTTTTTAATTTGATCAGATCCCATTTGTTCATTTTTGATGCTGCAGTGATTGCCTTGGGGGTCTTTCTCAAAAATTCTTTGCCTAGACCAATGTCTGATACGGTTTTCCCAACATCTTCTTCTAGGATTCTTAAGGTATCATGCCTTAGATTTAAGTCTGTTATCCATCCTGAGCGAATTTTTGTGAGAGGTGAGAAGTAAGGATCCTGCTTCATTCTTCTGCATGTAGCTAACCAGTTTTCCCAGCACCATTTATTGAAGAGAGATTCTTTTCCCCATTGTATATTTTTGTCTGGTTTATCAAAGATTAGGTTACCGTATACTGATGGTGAGAATTTTAAGCTTTTGTATCTTATGAGGATCTTGATGGATAAAGACAATTACAATTCAAAGGAATTATATTGACTACTGTGACAGGCACTAAGGATTCAAAGCAGAATAAGAAAATTCATATTCTAAAAGTTCTCATAATCAGACCTGTGAGGCTTATAGATAACTATATGTAAAATTTTTGCTTTAATTAGAGCCCACTGAAATTTGTATGTGAATACAAACAAGAGAAGAAATTTTACTGGTTCTAATGTCAGGGAAGGTTTTATATCAGAAATGACAATTGAAATGTACCTTAAAGAATGAGTATGGATATTCCAGAGAAACAATAATGAACACAAATATATTTATTGTTAATAATTAGAAATAAAGAGGAGATCGGAGTTTTGAAATGAAAAAGAGGAAAACTAGACAGACAAGTAGGATTTCATAGATGATTTGATGATGTAGCATTGAAAAGTAGAGAATGTGAATTTCTGGCTTTTAGGTGGTAAATTAACTGAGATGTACATGTGGGTGATAGTAGAGCTGGCTAAGAGTTTAGTGTTTTCTGGTGTGACATTAGTATAGGGAGATGGACCAGAAAAATCTATTCCAGGGAATATGGAAATCCAGCTCTTACTTAACATTTCCAAATTAAATCAAGTGAATAAAGATTACCAAAAAGTATCTCTTGTATCTTAAACATGCAAATTATTTTGTGTCTCTGAAACTCAGACCAGGAGATGAAGAACAATACATTGGAAAGTTCTAATTAAAAGGATGCTTAGCCTAGGTTATGCCCTAATAACAGTGATGTCACTGCTGAAAGTAAAAAAAAAAATAATGAGCTGGGGAAAAGGCCTAAAAGGAGCATGCCCAAAAAATATCTTTATTTCTCTTGTCTATCATCTGTTTTATGCCCCAGCTTATACCACAGAAAATAAGAAACAAAGCAGTTTAAGGGAATAATCTGATCTAATCAAATTATGATTCTCCATAATCTTTTCTTACTTGTGATGAATAGTCATATGTTGTAATTAATACATTTTATCCTGAATGACAGGCCTAGAATGTTATGAACAAAATCAACCTAAGCCAAAGGTCTCAGGTGTAAAATGCAAATCCTGGTAGCACTTGCAAGCTCCTGAAAAATAGATACATGAGACATCTAAAGAAGGGTCTAAATCAACCAGGTATTTTGGGTCCAAAAAACCTGTCACAGTGGTTCATTCTACAGAGTGATCAAACAATAGAACAGAAAGAAGTAATCCCATATAGCAGAGAAAACCAATAAGTTGAATAGCTTTTTATATTCTTTAACATTTAAAGTTGCCTCTGATTTGTGCAGCACTTTAGAGATTCACAAAAAATATCTCATATGAAATTCACAACAGCCCTAAAGAACATATAGGACAGAGATTTTGTCCCCATTTTACAGAAAAGGAAAATTTGTTTACCTCATTGAGCTAGAAAGTAATAGGACCAGGATTAGTTCACAAATCCCTTTCCACTATATCATGTAATTTCACATGTTTTGTGTGTGTATATATATACATATATATATACACACACACACACAGAGTCACATACATGCATACACACAATAGAAAAATAGAGAATATATGGGCATAAAAAAGCTAACTTTATTTGTTAAGGATTTTAGTTACTATCAACTTTCCCTAGATCAGAGGGTTTAGTCCTGACACTTTTGCTTTCAGACTGTTCAGCCAGTGATATTGGTTCATTCTCTTTCATGGTTCATTTTTGGTAGTTGGTAAAAGGACAACTCATTGTCTTATTCTTAGGTCAGCCTGCTTTTTTGTGTCATTTAATTTCACCATGGAACTTTTCTCTGATGATAATCATACTCTAGTTGCAGTAATTATTTTTCTTTTTAATTTAATTTAAAAATATTTCAAGCACACAAATAAGAGTAAGAGAGACATAACAGAAGCCTACATTATCCACCATCCAGATTTAATGCACATTAACAGTTTGTTGTAACTTCTTCAGATACTTTTAATGAAATAAAAAACTACAGACACATCAATCCTCAAATCTCCTCAGGGACAAGCATCGTCTTAAAGTTAATATATACCAATTTCTTTATATTAAGTTTCCACAAACAATATGGTTTTTAATAGTTTACATAAATGAAATCATTATGTACATGCTCTTTTGAAACTTTATTTTTCTACCCCAAATTAGTTTATTTTGATGTATATATGCTGATACAGTAATTCATTTTTATTGGTCCATATATTATTCACTTGGACCGCTATGTATGATACTATTTTATGCAAAATACCATAATTTATCTCTTCCAATATTGATACACACTGAAGTTGCATTAATTTTTTTTTTCTATTATAAACTATGCTGTAGTGAACATCTTTGTATTTTTTAAAGCACTTATGTGGAAGGTCCTATAGGGCACACACCAAATAGTGAAAATTTTGGTCTATGAGATATAGTTAATTTTTCTCACTGTGCCAAATTACTCGCAATAGTGTTTTTCCAAGTTATATTCTCCCCAGCAGTGGAGAAGAATCAACATTTCCCCACATCTTCTTTGTTATAGTAATTATTTTTACCAAATACTTCTAGCTCTCTGCCATCCCATTTCATTCTGCCATCCCGTTTGAAGTTAGGCATCATCATACAATTTGTTTTAGGCAATGAAATGTGAGTAGAGTATTAAGATCCTGTGAGGAATTCACTATATACGCTCTTTGCTTTTGCCTCAGTGAACTTTAATGATTCATGTGATGACTTCATCACATTGGGTCTCAATGAGGAAGTCATGGAGTAAAGCCTCCAGTTGACTTGCAATAAATATTAGGTATTATCTATAAATAAATCATTAATGTTTTATATCAAGGGCTGGTAATCTATGGTTTAGTGGCCAAATCTGGCCAACTGCTTGCTTTTATAATGTTTTATAGGCACATAACCTTGCCCATTTATTTATATATTGTCTAGGCAGAATTGAGTAGTAGAGACAAAAACCATGTGGCCTACAAAGTTGAAAACATTTACTATTTGGCCCTTTGCAGAAAAAGTTACCTGAGCCCTGTTTTAAACTACTGAGATTCTAGGGATATTTGTTACTGTAGTATAACATAGCATGTCTTGACTAATATGCTCACAACCATGTGGTATTCCCTTTCGGTAAGCTTTGTGTCAATCTAATGGGTGTCAAAATATTCCTTCTCAGATAAGTAAATCATTCTTTTCTGAATGCCATAGATATATATTTCTAACCATCAGGGAGTTTTAAAATTATTATTAATATTTTTTTTTTTAAAAAAAGCAGTTTTAGGCTTACAAAAAATGAGTAGGAAGCATAGAGATCTATATATTTCCTCTCTCCAGCTCTTGTATAATTTGAAATATCCATTTTATTAGGCATCATGCTGTCATAATGGAGAATTGATCCAGAATTTTATAGAACATATAACCCACTTCTTTTAAAAAATGATCAAACAAAACTATTTAAAATGTTGCTCTAATCAAGACATTTAATACACATTTTGATAGTTCCATTCCTCGGTGGATAATTCTACCTAACAGGTCTAACTGGTAGGATATTATTTATTATTCATTAATTTTTAACACATATACACTTATAATAAACATTACAGAATAAATTATTGAAGAGCCATGTATATTTTGCAATATAAAATTGAAGAATCCACTGAAGCCTCTAGGGTATATAATAAAGTAATATTAGGAATAAGAAGAAAAAGAGGTGAAAAACCCTAGAGTATGATAAAAGAAATCTAAACAAATCCATCCAATTTTATGAAATAGATCTTTATCTCAGAGCTTGGGACTACACAGAAAGGAAGAGTGAGTTGACTTGGTCATTTCTTGTAGCATGTTGCAAATGATTCAAAGTAGCATTTTACTACCTGAAGTAGCAAGATACAGCAGAAATACCTGGGACAGAGAATCAAAAGTCCTGATCTGAAAGCCTAGTTGTAATGCCCCTTCCCCTGTCCCTGAATTTTCAACTTCTTTAACTGTCAAGGACAAAAGTTGGAATTTATCAGCAGTTCCAACTTTTTTTTGAAAGATAACTCTTTCTTTCTCCTAATTAACTCTAGCCCTCTGACATAAAAAAAAATTCAGGTAAGCATTTCTGTGTCTTAATTTATTTTGCTAGTTGAAATTTGTGGTATTTATAGATTATAACATGGGCCAAAGAGAATGGTAAGGACTTTTGATCATACAAAAATTTGAAAACATAGGTTACAATTACATCAATAATGCTAAGTATCCAGAAAATTTTAGTTGAAAGTTATACCTCCACAGAACCTAAGATTGTGTGCCAGTACCATGTTGGTTAAGTTATTATAGCCTTGTAGTATACTTTGAAGTCTGTAAATTGATGCCTCCCAACTTATTCTTTTTGTTTAAGATTATTTTTATTATACAGGGTTTTCTCTGGTTCCATACAAAATGTAGAATTATTTTTTCTAGATCTGTGAAAAATGGTATTGGTATTTTAATAGGGATTGCATTGAATCTGTAGATCACTTTGGGTAGTATAGACATTTTTACAATGTTGATTCTGCTGACCCATGAGCATGGTATAGTTTTCCACCTGTTTACATCCTCTGCTATTTCCTTCCTCAGTGTTTCATAGTTCTCCCTGTAGAGGTCTTTTACCTCCTTAGTTAAATATATTCCTGGGTACTTTATTTTCTTTGTTGCTATTGTGAAGGGTATTGGGTCTTTGATTTGGTTCTCAGTTTGACTGTTATTGGTGTATAGGAAATCTAAAAGAAAAAAAAAATAACACTAGATATGCAGTCAGACATCCTGAGTTCAGGTGGCATCTCCATCACTGCCTGATTTGGGCCAATGCCCCCAAGTTGCCTCATATGCAAAATTTGGCTAATAATGAGAACTTCCTCATAAGGATGCAATGAGCTTAATGTGCATAGAATAGTACCTGCTTCATGATAAGCACTTAAGTATGTTTCATCCTAGTATTGTATTATCCTCGCCTTCAATAAGGGTGGTTATAATCCAGTGATGATAGTGAGAATGTTTTCTGAAAACTATGATTGGCAGGCCATATATTATCATTAAAGGGATATCATGCAAAGGCTGTAAAAGCATAGGTGGTTTTCCCCATTAGTTCTTCACTTTCATCTTCATTTTAAAGCTCTGTTCTCTACCCTCTTCATTTTCTCCTGGAGTTTGATGAGTATTCAATTAGAGATTTATCTTTTCACCTTTCAAAAATCTTTTGGGTAACAGCAATCCAGGACATCACCAGTTATTTCTAGAGTTCCCTGAAAACTTGAACTTTGGAAATTTACCCACTTAAAAAGAATTTCAATTCGAGATTTTCTTGTCAAAAAAAGTAACATTTTCTTTTTTTACTTAGAAATTATGATCGAGACAAAGAGCCCATTACTGTCTCTATGTCAGAGAGAGTTGAATCATGAAGAATACACCCTTCTGGAAGCCTCCTCCCTGCCCACAACATCATCATCTCTTAATATTTCAGTGGGTGATACGTACTTTCATTTTGGAGGTCCTACCCTACTTTGCATCAAACATATTAAAGACACTCCCATTTTGCATTACATATATTTTTGCTATATTGTCTTTTAAATTATTTTAATAAAAATAAGTCATTAATTTAAAACTATGGTAATTCTACATTCATGGTCTAAAATTGTTGTGAAGTCATAGTAACAACTTTAAAAGTTGTTTTCCAATGATAAAAATTTATTATAGTAGCAGGTAACATTCATTGGGCAAATACTATGTGTTGTGCATACTTCTAAGCACTTTATGGCAACATACTTCATTTTCAGAACAACTTTATGAGCTAGGTACCTCTTTATCTCCATTTTACAGATGGAGAAAAATAGCTCTTGGTAGCACAGACCAGATATTCTGATTCCAGAATCCATACTCTTACAAAGTTACATTTTGTAGATGTTACTTTTGATTTTTTTAGTATACATTTTACATTTCAGAATTGTTTTTCAAGATTCAGATGTCAAATGTGTTTGTAGGTTCTTGCAAAGTTTTCAATGTCTAGGCATCATTTGTGTGGTGCCTAATACAAATCAGTGGCCTTGCCAGCCCCGTATAATCCTTCTTGACACTTAGGGATAGAGGAGCTTCAGACAAAAATTCAAAATAATGTTTTGGCAAAGGACAAAGGTGCATGAGCACCAAAAGCAGCCCTGCATGAAACTCTCACATCTGATAGTATGACTCGGTTTGTGAAGAAGGACAGCATGGTTCTAGTGCAGTAAAAACTGCAGGAATCCAGCATTATTTGACTATATCCAGGATTTTCCACTTTGGAAGTACTCAGGGATCTACCCTAGATACAAACAGCCACATTCTCATGAAGGTGCCAGTAGCAGAAGCAATGGAGAGATGCTGCTCTCAAGTACCTTCTGGAATATTTGATATAAATCAGAGCAATTTAATGAGGAGATCCTGAAAGTCTCATATATACAGACATATGGGGCATCTTTTGAGGACAGTCTAAGATATACCTCAAAGGAACTTGGAGGGAAGGCCCTGCATTATTTAGGCAAGAATTTGAGTCAGTTACAGTTGCATGATGCTTGCGAACGTGAATTCATTTATATTCAAATAGTGATGACACATGGAGGAAATTTTTTTGTGAGTAGAGGGGAAGTTTTGTGAAATTTGTCAAAAGTTATTCACAATTCAGTAAGTTATTTTATTTTGCAGGATGTTTTTGTAAATCCTCCTGTAAATAATAAGTATTCTTTGTGCATTTATCTCTTGCACGAAACAAAATACATCTGTATTTGCATCCAGCCAAGACAGCAGGCAGAGAAACTGTTGACTTTAGCAATGCCAAACCTGCAGACTGTCTGGCAAAGGAGAGTTGCTAACATCCATCATAAAGAACAGCATCCTTAGAAATAAACACACCCCCCTCTGAAGTATTCACTGATGTCTAGATTTGACAACCCTTTCCTTTGAATCAGATTGTTTATAAAACACATTTTATCTCCAAAAGTAGTTGTTCAATAAAGATATTTGCTCTTTAAGCATTAGCAGTATTTTTTAAAAGCAAATCTCTATGTAAATCATGGCAACTTATTAGATAAATATGTATTACACATCTCCAATATCTAGGGCACTGCAAAAAATACAAATATCAGTGCTAAATCTTAGGGAGCATCTAGTCTAGTGCAGTGATTCTCAAAGTGCAAGAAACTTAAATCAGCACCTTCTGCCCCTCCACTCTCAAATGCCACCCCAAGTATACATATCACAGACTTTTGGGTGTAGGCTTTTGTTTCTGTAGCAGTCACATGTATCAGCTTGAGTGACATATACTTTGGGTACGTTGAGACTGGATAAATGGTTGTGGACTCCATGAAGTGTTTTCTCTTCCCTCTGGTTTAGCAGGAGAGATAAAATGTGAGCACTGCAAAAAACCTATTTCAATTTGTGAGCTAACATGCATGCGCGCGCGCACACACACACACACACACACATTTGCACCAAACATTTCATGGAACAATATTTGTCTTGTATGTGATGCACTCTGGTATTTTCTATTCAATTTCCACTGGAAAACAATATAAACTACACCCCACAAAACTGATATCTCAAACCACTAATAAGTTTCCACCGAGAGTTTCAAAATCACTTTTCTAAAACACTTCTTTGTTCAGGATTTGGTAACGGTTTGGAAGACAAAGATGAAGAAGACAAAGTCATGGGATGCATTCCTGTATTTCTATATTATTATCATAAAAATAAATAAATCAAAAAGTACATAATTGTACTTATATAGTAATCACCATGATGTAGGCACAATTATAAGTACTTTTCATATATTAAGTTATTTAATACTTACTAAAATCATACGAGATTTGCATGATATCTATATAGATAGCTATTTTACAGATGAGGAAATAGATACACAGGGGGGTAAGTGATCTGACCAAAGTTACTCAGGATTTGACACCAGTCTGCTTGACCCCAGAATTCATGTTTTTAAGCCTTGTCTAGCAAGTTTCCAGCCAATCATCTTAAATAGCATTCCCTAAATCACATGAGCTAAGAAGAAAATAAGAATAAGCTTATTCCACAACTAGGAAAAAAATTAAATGAAGAATAATCCTTCAAAAGCAGGAATGAATAATGCCTTCTTGGTATTCGGAAGGCAACTACAAAAGTCATTTTCAGACCCCAGGAGCAACTCTAACTCAGATACCCTAGAGGGATAGAAATGACACAGTGAAGCAGACATGGCCAGGGCCAACCATTTTCTTCCTCTATCTTTCTTTAGATGAAAGGAATTGAAGAACTGAAAAAACACAAACAGACTCAAATTCCCTTTTCTGAACCTCCTTATTTTAGATTCTAAGAAATAGTCAGGACACAGAAGAAAGCATGGCTTGAAAACAAAAATGACAGTAAAACACAGCTCAGACCCACTAATAATTAAGTCATAGCATTTGATTAACATCTATGAATGGTATTTATAAATATCTCTTTTCTTATTCTTCATTTATTTTGCCTATTATTTAATTTCATTTTCATCAATTTTAATTTAGATTATCTCTAGCTCAGCAACCTTTAACAAACCACACTATTAAACCTAGCCATCACCCTGGGTTCTTCTGTGCATCCATCCCTAATGAGCAGGTTTAATGGTGTGCAGGGAAATAACACCAATTACCTAGTACTTTAAAAGATGTGCAGCATAAAAAGAAGCAAAATGAAAGACCATATGATCATCACGATAGCTGCATAAAAGCATTTGAAAAAATTCACCACCTTTTTATGATAAGAACTCTTAACAAGGCAGGCATAGACAGAACATACCTAAAAATTACAAAACCATATACGACAAACCCAAAGCCAACATCATACTGAACAGGGAAAAGTTGAAGGCATCCCAGCTTAGAGCTAGAACTAGACAAGATTGCCCACTATCACCATTTTTATTCAACATAGTGCTTGGAAGTTCTAGCTAGAGCAATCAGATGAGAGAATGAAATCAAGGACATCCAAATGAAGAAACAAGAAGTCAAACTATCACTCTTTGTTGATGATATCATTTTATACCTAGAAACCCCCAAAGATTATGCTAACACATTTCTGGAATTGATAAATAAATTCAGCAAAGTCTCAGGCTACAAAATCAATGTACATAAATCAGTAGCATTTCTATACACCAACAACAGTCAAGCTGAGAATCAATCCAAAGACTCAATACATTTAATAATAGCAACAAAGAAAATAAAATACCTAGTGATATATTTAACTAAGGATGTCAAAGACCTCTGCAAAGAGAACTACAAATCACTGACGAAGGAAATTGCAGAGGATGTAAACAAATGGAAAAACATATCATGCTTACGGGTTGGCAGAATCAACATTGTTAAAATGTATACACTACCCAAAGTGATTTACAGATTCAGTGTAATCCTCATTAAAATGCCACATCATTTTTTACAGATCTAGAAAAAAATAATACTATGCTTTGTAAAAAACCAGAAAAGAGCCAGATAGCCAAAGCAACCTTAAGCAAAAGGAACAAATTTGTAGGCATTATTTTGCTAGACTTCAAGCCATACAACTAGGCTATAATAACCAAAATAGCAAGGTACTAGCAGAAGAACAGAGCCATAGACCAATGGATCATAACAGAGAGCCCAAATATAAAGCCATCCACATACATACAGCCATCTGATCTTTGACAAAGCAGACAGCAATATACACTGGGGAAAAGAATCCCTATTCAATAAATGGTGCAGGGAAAATTGGATAGCCACATGTAGAATATTGAAATAGGATCCTTAGCTCTCACCACACACAAAAAATTAATTCAAGATGGATAACAGACTTTAACCTAAGATATGAAACTATAAGAATTCTAGAAGAAAATATTGGAAAAACTCTTATAGATATCAGCCTATGCAAAAAGATTATGAAGAAGACCCCAATGGCAATAAGAGTAACAATAAAAATTAATAAATGGGACTTGATTAAATTAAGAAGCCTCTATAAAGCCAAGGTAACAATCAATACAGTGAATAGACAACCTATAGAATAGTAGAAAATATTTCCATGCTATACATCCAATAAAGGATTAATAACCAGAATCTACAAAGGACTCAAGCAAATCAGGAAGAAAAAAATCAAACAACCCAACGAAAATGGGCAAAAGACATGAACAGAAGCTTTTCCAAACAAGATAGAGCAATGGCCAATAACCATATGAAAAATGTTCAAAGTCTCTAATCATCAGGGAAATGTAAATCAAAACCACAATTATATATCACTTAACTCCAGTGAGAATGGCTTTTATCAAAAGTCCCAAAACAATAGGTGCTGGCATAGATGCAGAGAGAAAGGAACACTTATATACTGGTGGTCTGACTGCAAACTAGTACAACCTCTATGGAAAATAGTATGGAGATTCCTCAAGAAAGTAAAAGCAGACCTACCATTTGATCCAGAAATCCCACTCATGGGTATTTATCCAAAGGAGAAAAAATGTCATTTTATCAAAAAGATATTTGCACTCAAATGTTTATTGCAGCACAATTCACAATTGCAAAGATGTGTAATCAACCCAAGTTCCCATCAATTCACGAGTGGATTAATAAAATATGGTCATCCTATAATAAAGACACTTGCACTTGAATGTTTATGGCTGCACAATGTACTATTGCAAGGATTTGGAAACAACCCAAGTACCCTTCAATCCATGAGTGGATTAATAAAGTATGGTATATGTATACAATGGAATACTACTCAATTACAAAAAGCAATGGTGATCTAGCACCTCTTATATTATCCTGGATAGAGCTTGAGCCCATCCTCCGAAGTGAGGTATCACAAGAATGGAAGAATAAGCACCAAATGTACTTGCCGTCAAATTGGTAGTAACAGAACAACACTAAGGTGCTCACATAGTAGTGATATTTATTGTGGATTGGAGGGTGGGGGTGGGTAAACTCACAACTAATGGATGTGGTGAGCATTGTATGGGGGAAAGGGCATGCCTCTAATCCTGGCTTGGGTGAGGCAAAGTCATAACATGTAACCAAAATGTTTGTACTCCCATAATATCCAGAAATAAAAAGAAAAAATAAATTAAATATGATATATGTATACCATGGAGTAGTAGTACTCAGCCGTAAAAAAAAAAAATGAACTAATACCCCTTGTAACAACCTGGATGGTCCTGGAGACCATTCCCCTAAGCAAAGTATCTCATGAATGCAAAACAAACACCACATGTACTCACTATTAAATTGGAACTATCTGTTTGTTCTTTTCTCTTCCATCTAAAATTTATCTTTCTTGCAGAGACACTCTGGCTGGAGGTGTTTCTTGTTCGCCATCTTACCTCTTCTCTATCAGCACTCATGTCACGCGTGGAAGTGTAATTTACAGAAATCTAGCATGTGGGAGTGGAGAAGGGGAATGGATAAAATCACACCTAACAGGTGCAATGCACACTATCTGGGTGATGGGAACACTTACAACTTTGACTCAAACTGTACAAAAGCAATTTATGTAAGCAAAATGTTTGTACACCCTTATTATTCTGAAATAAAAGAAAAAGATGTGCACCATACAGAAACAAAGAAATATGGAAGGAAATCACTAAATACATTTTGAAGAATAAATCTGACTTAGTTCTGAACAAGTTGTCTTCACCTTAGTGTCTGAAAACTTGTGTTTATGATGATATTCTTATAAATTATCTAAATAAATCACAACATTTTAAGAATGGGAAACCTTATATTAATTATGTCCAATAGCTTACTTTCATTCAATATATAAATGTGGAATAGCAATAGATTCTATTAATATATGTAATCTTGTACTGTCATGAAATTTCAAAGAAGTTTATTATATTGAGTGATCTTTTTCTATCAAGACAACAATACAAATAAGGTAAGATATTTAAGCACAGGCATATTCAGGTAACTTAAAATTTTTAAGATAGAGGATTTAAAGGACTGTTTGACAACACAGAAAAAACTATTTTGATATAAAATATAAATTAAATTTCCTTCTAGACTTATAGGCATTGACTGCTGATATTAAAAATAGTTGTAATTACATTTGAGGAAAAACAATTACTTGTTAACATATATTTTTGAACATATACATTATCTCTAGTATGAGAATTATAAAAGTATGAGACTCAGTTATTTCTTTCAAATCTAACATATGATATGAAATGCTATGACAATATAAAGAAAGCATCCTGTTTAGAGATAGGAGTATCTACATGACAAGAGCTAGGCGGACTCAAACCCCAGAAGAAGAATAAAGTCTATTGAATTGAATATCATTAGGATTTATTAGCTCTGACTCTAAAAAATCAGAATAAGCAATGCCAGGCCAAGAAGACACCTTTTCATTTCATAATCAAAGCAAACTTATTATTGTATTGAAAATACTCTAATTAATTTACT
Source organism: Cheirogaleus medius (assembly GCA_008086735.1). Lineage (NCBI taxonomy): Eukaryota > Metazoa > Chordata > Mammalia > Primates > Cheirogaleidae > Cheirogaleus > Cheirogaleus medius. The sequence goes on from VBSM01003018.1 coordinate 5,948,700, forward strand.
CTAAGTATATTCTGTTTATAAAAAGCTCCAAAAAGTTTCCTGGCTTTTTCATTTATGAAAAAGTCATAAAAGCTGCATAATTTACATGTTTACCTAGTGGCTATTTAAGGTACTACATTTTCAAAACCTCTCATATACCATCATACTTGTACACAAGTTAAGTAACATAAAATATGAGTGCCATAAAATGTAACAAGTTGAGAAAGTATAAGTTATTAAAATCAAGATAAATTACCATTAACCTAAAGAACATGCATACTTTGGATCAGCACAAGACTATTAAGATAACTTAGGGATACTAAATGTACGTTTCTTACCTTTTGAGATTGATGTGTTAGAGCAGTTGCAACTCTGAATAAATGTTAGAATCATCTTGGAGAAATTAAAAAAAATCCCAATCCCAGACCAATTGAATCAGCATCTATAGGAGGTGCTCCCTAGATATCAGTGTTTCTCAAAGCTCCCTGATTGATTTTAAAGAGTAACTAGAGTTGGATCCCACAAAGGAATGGAAGGGATAACTAAGGTCTTTCAGTGCCACTGCCAGAAGCAGAATAGAGATTTGCATGGCCCAAGATTTTGCCTCTGGTTCCTATGTTTAAGTCAAATCCTAGGTAACAAGCATGTGGGATTTACATGGGTAACCACACTCTTTTTCAGTATTCTGACATTCTAGGTGGTTTTAAATGAATCTCAGTGGTTCTCAGATCATCTTGGAATTCTATCTCTGAGTGTAGAGATAGCCAAGTCTTAGGAATTGTAACTGATTCTTTTCATTCTCTGGTCCCCCAATAAGGGCATTAATTATGAAAAATGTCCTTGAGGGCAGTACAGGGAAGTGATTAAAACTGTTAGTATGAGTTCCTTGGTCTGGTTTCCTGACTTTTGATCCCTACTCTTCGATTTGCTAACTATATGACCTTAATTAATGAGGTACATAATTTCTCTGGATCACAATCTCTTTATCTGTAAAAATCTTATTAGATGGTTACCTGTGATAGATGTTTTAATACAGGTTAAGTGTTTTTAACAAGTCTTGCAACATAGTAAATGCCCAATAAAGGTTAGCTTTATTAGTATGTAAAATTAGGGCTGCAGATGTTTGCTATCTACCAGGATAAAACAATTGCGTTAAATCTGCTATAGAATGTCAATAGTTATTTATTGATTGAACCAGAAAAGGGAAAGAAGTTTGGATGGGTTTACAGTTTTTAAAAAGTCAATAAATAGACAATCTTTGAGTAAAACTTTGCATGAGAAGTGCTAGAAATCAGTGTGTTACTACAACGTACATGCTTTTTAAAGAAAAAAAAGCCATTTTACTGAAAATATTCTAACTAGGCATAGAATATTGTTTTAGATCAATAGTTCTCAATCCTGGCAGTACAGTAAATGACTTGGAGCTTCTAAATAATACCAGTGTTGTCGCCTCACATCCAGATATTATTGTTTATCTGATTTGGTGTGGGATCTGTGCATGGGAATATTTTTAAATCTACTAAATTTATTCCTATCTGCAGAGTTCAGAACTACTAATTTAGGTCATTCAACCTGTTTGTATACTGTATTTTTAACTGAATGGCTGAGGCGTATTTCTTGAACTTTACTCTAGAATGGATATGCATTGATACCCTAGACTTTTCATCTAGAATTTATATTGCATAAAAGCATGGCTTATGAAAATCTGAGAGGTGACATGACTTTGCTTGCAGAAAAAGTCTTTCAACCTTCCAAACAACATCGAGTTTTTGTAGGTATTTAATTCATAATACTATATTTCAGCATTTTGACAGAGACATGTTGATTTAACAGCTATCATCCTATATGCTGCATGGCTTTCATAATGAATGCAAAATACCTCATTGTCTCCCTCAGAGCACCATATTTTGTGGATTTTTAGGGCAGTAACTTTGGTAGACATGACCTTGGTAGTTATCTGTGGTGAGAATTCTTTCATATAGATTTTCTTGGGAAATTGTGATTACATGCTAAATAAAATAATATAAAAATGTCAAAGTAAATCAGTAAATTTACTGTACATGTTGAATTTTACGTTATGAACAAAATGAGGAACAGTGAACAGACTATAATCATTGAATAGCCAAAAATTCCAACTTATTAAATTGGTTTTTCTACTAAAAGATAGCTCAAGAATTTAATTTGCTTGAGGCCAGGAGTTCAAGACCAACCTGGGCAACAAAGCAAGATCTCATCTCTACAAAAAATAAAAATTACCCAAGCATGGTGGCACACACCTTTAGTCCAAGCTACTAAGAAGGCTGAATGAGGCAAGGAAATCCCTTAAGCCCAGGCATTTAAGGCTACAGTAAGCTATGATTGTACCACTGCATTCTAGCCTGGGTAACAGAGAGAGAGAGAGACCCTGTCTCAAAAAAAAAAAAATAGGGAAAAACTATGGAGATGTTTTTTACAAAATCAGTGGAACACAGAGGATTTTAAGGGCAGTGAAATTTTTCTGTTACACTATAATGGTAGATACATGTCATCATACATTTGTCAATATCTATAGAATACACAACATAGTGAAACCTAATAAACCATCTGCTTTAGTTAAATAATAGTGTATCAATATGGGCTTATCAATTGTAACAAATGTACCACACTAATGTAATATCCACCTAAACAACAAACAGAGAGAGGCTTTCTAAAGAAGAAAAAAAGAATTTAATTATATAAACCTAACTTCAAAGGTTTTCCATGCTAACTACTAGATTTGTGACCTTGGAGAGTTAACTTATCTGAGTTTCATTGTGTCACACACAAAGGCAATGATAACAGCACTGACCACGTAGAGTTGTTATGAGACTTAAATGGGGTTATGTATGCAATGAGCTTATCACAATGTGTGATACATAATATACACTCAAAAATATAATTATTAGTATTTTATAATGATTACCATATTTGATGTCTATAAAGAAGTATATAAGATTTGCATTTCCCTGATGATTAGAGATGTTGAGCATTTTTTCATATGTTTGTTGGCCATTATTGTCTTCTTTTGAAAAATTTCTGTTCATGTCCTTTGCCCACTTTTTGATAGGGTTGTTTGATTTTTTATATGTATACCATGGAGTACTATTCAGCTTTAGGAAACAATGGTGATATAGCACTTCTTGTATTTTCCTGGATGGAGCTGGAACCCATACTACTAAGTGAAGTATCTCAAGAATGGAAAAACAAGCACCACATGTACTCACCAGCAAATTGGTATTAAGGGATCAACACCTAAGTGGACATATAGGAATAACATCTATCGGGTGTCGGGTGGGTGGGAGGGGGGAGGAAGAGATGGGTATATACAAACATAATGAGTGAGATGTGCAACATTTGGGGGATGGTCACGCCTGAAGCTCTCACCCGAGGGGGGAGGGGGTCATGGGCAATATACGTAACTTTAATATTTGTACCCCCATGATATGCTGAAATTAAAAAAGAAAAAAGAAAAAAAAAAGAAGTATATAAGATATGGCCCCTTTTCTTAGAGAGTTTTGAATCTACCTCAGAGGAAACTTATGTTAAAGTGAAATAATTGTTTTAGTTAATATTTCTAATAATTAAAGCAATAATAAACTTGAGCCAGTACAATGTATTGACATACAAAGTATATGAAAAAAATCATTGCCCTGGCACTTCAGAGGGAGATGGCTTGGAATAGTTAAGACATTGGTCTCTTGAAAAATTTGTTCTACTTTCTCTTGCATCATTACTAAATATCCATATATTTAAGCAAATAACACTGTTTCTGCAGACCTTGTTTTTCTCACCTGTAAAATGAAGGGCTTGGGTTTTTCTAAAAATAACATACTAGGAGTCTTTATTAGAGTTGAAGAAAGAAAGATTCAGATTTGAATAAGCAATACTCAGACCACAAAGTTAGAGGAAAATTATTAAATTATTATCTTGTATCAAGGCAAGAGTAAGTTAATCTAGTTGGTTAGAACACAATGTTTGAGTGGGAAAATAGTGGGAACAAAGGCAAACTGAATTAAGTTTCTAGAGGAATTTGAATGTCTTGCTAATTAGTTTGAACTTTATTCCATATACAGTGGGCAAAGTTATAGGAAGATTATTCCTTCTAGGTAAATAAGATGGGTTTTGGACAGGAAATAGGCAGAGAAACCAGTTATGACTCTGTTATCATAGTCTAAATCTAAGCTGGAACCAATGAAATAATGGAAAAATATGAAGACAAATGAGAAAGGTTTTATGAGGTGATCTGCTCGTCTTTGTTGATTGGGTAGGACAGGTAAAGTAAAGTTGGTAGCAGATGATTAAAGATTTGAGGGTAGGGTATTGCTGGTGAGGTAGGAACACAAGCTAATTTAGAGAAAGGGAGAAGGGATGAAGAATTAAGCCTTGAAGATGTTTGATTTGTGTGATCAAAAACATGATTCTAGTAGACATATCTAAAATACAATTGGATAAAATTAATAGGTGAAATCACAACAAAAAGATTAGCAAATGTTTATGCACAAATGTCATAAGCTTTATTTTTTATTTATTCAAATGAGGGGAACATTATTAGATAACCCTGACGAATGCAATAAAGTGGAAACACTTGACTGTAAGAATTTAGTGTAAGAATTTTTCCTGAGATATTTATCTTCCTTATTTTATTGATTAAAGGCAATGTCTTAATTTGGGTTTCTCCAAAAGACAACTCTAAGCACAGATTTGACTTCAAGTTGATTATTTGTATGACCATCACAGAAATCACTGAAGTAGTGGGGAAAGAAGAAAGGGAAGGGAGGAGAATAAAAAGTTTCATTAATGAGAACATTACCACTGTGGGCAATTGGGATGCATTTCTCTCAGTGATCCTCTGAAAGGTTGTGTGGATCACGTCTCAGAATTATTCTACCAAGAAGCTAGGAAGCTAAGACCTTTATTCAACAATTTCTGTTCATCATTTGTTGAGGGTGGCTCCTGGAATGCTACTTCCCCAGCACTTCCAGTCTGCCCCTGTCCAGGGCAGTCAGAGAACACTCTCAAGCTGAGAGAAATAGTAAGGCATTTCCATGTGTTAGAACTGTCTGCAGGAGATCCCAATTTAAGGTGATATTGATGAAGTGCCAATAACATCAGAGGCAATTGTTAGTATTTGTTTGTATGTCCTGCCTACATACAACTGGTACTGGAATGAGACAGTAATGACATTGTCTAGGTAGTAAGAGACCTCGTGGTTAAGTCATATTCACAAAAGACAATGTTATTGTGGCTTTTTAGGTTTCTAATTGACATATACGATACCCATTCAAGAAATCACATAATTACATTTACATTTTTAAAAGTATGTCACAGGAGTCCATCTTTCCTTTGAAAATTAACTAAAGTGTTTGTGTGCATGCACACATAAAAGCACCACAGTATTATGTAGCCACATGCTCATATCTTTTCTAGAAATGAATTTTCTATTAATATCAGAAGAAGCTATAATTAAAGGATATATAGGGATGTATAGAATAACAATACTTATATTATTTTAACATGACTTTATTGAATGTATAAATACAGAATAATTTTCCCAGGCAAAGGAATATAATAATTTCCTACTTGGTATCTGGTCATGATATTCTGATTGTGACATGTACATAAATATTAGTCACGAGTCATAAAATAACCCAGGGGTGATGATATGGCAAATCATCTATTTCTATTAGTGTGGCCACAGACACAAACAAATAACACATCTTTTCTTCATTTGTTAGGTTGGCAATCTATTAGTAGTTATTTCTGACAAAGTAAAAATAATTGTCCAGAAAGTGAGCAGAAAATGCCTTCATGTGAAAATGCAGCTTCAAAGAGTATAATCATTGTGCATATAAGTGTGATATCACTTAAATGAGAATGAACCATAGCACAGATCATAAGCAGTTTGTGTCTTCATTAATGTGGACCAGCTGGCAAGATAACCTGCCAAGATCCTTAGAAGACTGGATGTGGAAATAATGATTTACCAAGGTACAAACTGACAAGATTGTTACAGTGATGAATTGACACACATAGAACTCATAGATGATTCATTACATTAAGTCTTGTTCCACAAAGAGATGCTTAATATACACATAATTTAATTTATGAACTTTTGGTATTTTGTTGATATACATACAATATATTTTGAAGAATTCCATCCAAGAAAAATAAGGTGAAAAGATAGTCAGAAATATATGGCATAATGCAATCCAAAAGAATACCCAAAATATTACATGGACATCAATCTTTTCTGAGTGTTCATAATGTTGAGTGTTTCTTCGCAAGGCATGATGAACACTAATCTCCCAAAATAGCATTGAGAAATTGTTATAGAATTCAGATGAAAACAGACTTTCTGGGGCTGTCCTGTAGATTCTAAAGTCTTTCCAATAAATCCTATTGCTACCACAGACATTTAAGAAAAGACTACTGTTAAAAAGATATATTCTGAGAAGCAAAAAAAATCAATATTCATATGATTTTTTGAACAAGCTTTCTTATTGTGGAAAAATTATCTGTGAATATAAATGTGGAATGCTAAAAAATATGTACCAATGTCACCAATGAACTCCTTTTTCATTTATGAAACCTCTGTGATTAGCAATACTGCATAAAATCACCATATTTATCTTGATGGTAACCACACAGGTGGTTAAGTATTTTCATTTAATTTAAGATAGTCCACCCATTAATCTCATTTTGATCATCTGTAACCATGTTGTTACCAACCAGGGGATGGCTTGGCTTTCTAATGCTTATAACAGATTTGAGTACAGAAAAGTCACTTCTCCTTTAATCTCTGGTAGTCAATCAACCCTAATTATAATTGACTAGGGAAAAAGCAGACCTCCTGAAAGTTTTTAAAGCTTACATTGTATAGAAGGTATTGTAAGGAAACTAAACAGCTGAGCAATTTAATTTAATTTTTCCAACCCTAGCTCATGTTTCCCAAATGGGAGCCATAGTTCATAGGAGCCTAAATTATACCAAATATTGATTATAGTGCATTTTCTTTTGAGTAAAATAGGTCCAAGAAATTATTTTTCATATTCAAGAAGTACAGTGATCAAAAATAAGAAGTACAGGACATTTTAAAGAATTATTTGTTTGGATTTTTTATAAAAGGTATTTTATTTATTTATGTATTTTTAATTTTAGAATATTACAGGGGTACACACGTTTTGGTTACATAATTTGCTCTTGTACAGTTTGTGTCAAAATTATGTGTGTCCTTCACCCAGACAGTGTGTGTTGTACCCGTTAGCTGCGAATTTACCCATCCCTTTCTCCCTCCTCCCACCTGCTTGATTTCCGTTGAGTTTTACTTCCATATGTGCGCATATTGTTTGGAATTTTTTGATGGAATGTCAGAGCACTGGTCCTTCCTCTTCTCAGTCAAGAAGGTTTTATCTTCAATTTTATTACACCAAAACACAGCCAAAAAGAGAATCTGTACCTGTTTTTAAATATATTTTTGAAGAAATTTTATAAATTTCCATTACCAGGCAAAAAAAAATTAAAGGGTACAATAATTAATAAGAGCATATGGAACAGTGGGAAAGCCATAAAGAATAAACTGATACAAATGTAAGAAAACTAAAGTAAAGATTATAACTAGAAGAGAAGGAATTGAAGAAGGCTTCTGATTATGGAGGAAAGAGGGTAGAAGAGAAAGAGAGGCAGGGTAATTTAGTCAAGCACTGATGGATAACAGCAGCATGAAGCCCTGCAAAGTGTACTGCACTAAGAGTCAGTAGAATTGGGTTCTAATTTAGGCTCTCTGCATCTAAGCAAACTTAAATATTCACACCACTGTTCTGGTCTTGGTTTCTCCATCAGCAAAATGAGGGAGTATATAAAGTTAGATTTCCTTTTCAGCTCAAATAATTTTTTTAATTGAAGAGGAAGCCTGTTGTGTACCCTGTGAAGATAAGGCTTCAACCAGAAGATGCCATAGCCCTAAAACCTGCATCACTATTACACAGAGCTGAGGCATCCTGCCCTACTCTGCTTCAACTCACAGATGAAGGGATTAGACAAAACAAAACTTTTACTCACTTTTGTTAAACATTTAAATACAAATTCAATTTTGTGCCTTATGTAGAATATATACCCAAATAATTTTTTCTTGCAAAATGAAGTCTTTCATATTGGCAAACAGAACAAATTTTGATCCAACCATACTGTCTTTTCTTTTCTTATTTTTTATTTTTTTTTTATTTTTGATTGGGGCAGTTTTCTTCTTTGGTGATGTGTGAACCAAAAGCCCTTATATTAAGGCTACAGTTATTGAAGAAAATGTCTAAGTATCATAAAATGCATGTATCATAAATATATAAATCCTCTCATAATTAACATATAACTGCAACGCATTTTTAATTATAAGCCAAATGGAATTTTTCAATTACAGGAAATGGTTTAAAGGTTTATTTTAAAAATGAAATATTCAAGCTCAGCCAAGGAAAGTATAACATAGAAGGATAGTAAGGGGTAGGAAATTACTAATTTAATAAAAAGGGCTTTCTCTACTTGATATCTATCTGTAAAAAAATCGTACTCTTATATGAAATCATTCCCCAATATGAATTCTAGTTATTCTAATGGCTTCTTAGAAGAAACTCTGTAGAACCTAAGGGAGGATGATCTCTTAATAATAAAACTACACACCCAAGGATGATAATCAATAGATAGATACAGAAGACTCTATAAAAAAAGAGAAAAGCAAATAAATATCATAAAATTTGTAAACAAATTATAGCAATGGAGGGTATCCAGTTTCCTTCAATGGCAATATGCTGCAGAACTATAGTACAATGCCACAACAAGGACATTAACATTGATACAGTCAAGATAAAGAATAATTTCATTGCCACAAAGATCCCTCCTATTGTCCTTTTATAACGCAGGGGAGGGCCATGCTCCCAGCTCAGGCTGCCACCCTGGGCAGGGAACTTCTTGGCTCACATCACAGGGGAGCTTAGCTGGCTTGAGGTCCTGCCTGCTGGTAGAGACTCAGGAGAAAACACAGAATAGGGGAGGGTGGAAAGGAACGAGGCCTGCTCCAGACTGCAGGTCTCAGAAAGTCCCACCTCCACACCTCCACATGCAGACTTTTTGGCTGAGTGGGGCCATTTCAGCCCCTCCCTGGTAGCTGTGATCAGAAGCAGAGAACAGACTTTTGACCCCTGCTAACAGCATTTGTGGAGCTTGAGGGCAGGCTTACCCAACCCAGCTCCTCCCAGCCTCATCCCCCACCTACCCCTGCTGAAGTGTAGAATAAGGATGCAGCTTTTTAGTTTGATGTGGTCCCATTTATTTATTTCTGTTTTTGTAGCCTGAGTTTTTGGTGTATAAGATATACAAGAAGCTGATATTGCTAATGCCAATGCCTAAGAACTTTTCCTGTATGTTTTCTTTCAGTTTTATGGTTTCATATCTTACATTTAGGTCTTTAATTCCTTTTGAGTTAATTTTTATGTGTGATGCAAAGAAGGGACCAATTTAATTATTTTGCATGTGGAAATTCAGTTTTCCCAGTACCATTTACTGAGGATACTCTCTTTTCACCATTGTCTCTTCTTTATGCCCTTGTCAAAAATTACCTGACAATGTATGTTTGGATTTATTTCTGGGTCCTACATTCTATTACATTAGGCTATGTGTTTGTTTTAATGTAAGGCATGAAACCATAAAAATTCCAGAAGAAAATGTAGGAAAAAGTATTCTAGACATCGGTCTAGGTGAAGAAATTATGAGTAAGACCTCAATGGGAATTATATCAGCAATAAAATAAATAAATAAATAAATAAATAAATAAAAACTTCATTAAATTAAAAAGCTTCTGTATAGCTAAGAAAATAATCAAGAGAAGTAGACAACCCATAGAATGGGAGAAAATATTTGCAATCAACACATGTAATAAAGGGCTAATAACTAGAATCTACAAATAACTCAAACTAATTAGCAAGTAAAAATTAACAATCCCATTAAAAATCTGCAAAAGACATGAAGAGAAGTTTTTCAAAAGAAGATAGGAAAATGGCCAAGAAACATGAAAAAATCCTCAACATCACTAATAATCAGGGAAATGCAAATTAAAACCCCAATGAGATATCACCTTAGTCCTGTTAAAATGGTTTTTATTAAAAGTCCAAATATAATAGATGCTGGCGTGGATGCAGAGAGAAAGGAATAGTTAAACACTTTTGGTGGGACTGCAAATTAGTACAACCCCTATTGAAAACAGTACACAAATTTTTCAAAGGACTAAAAGTAGACCTACCCATTTGATCCAGCAATCTCACTACTGGGTATCTACTCACAGGAAAAGAAGTCATGTTAACAAAAAGACACCTGCACTCGAATGTTTATTGCATCACAATTCACAAATGCAAAGATGTGGAATCAACCCAATTTCCCATCAATTCATGAGTGGATTTATAAATTGTGGTATATGTATACCATGGAGTACTACTCAGTCATAAAAAATAAATTAATACCTTTTGTAATAGTCCAGATGGACCTGGAGACCACTCTCCTATGTGAAGTTTCTCAAGAATGGAATAACAAACACCACATGTACTATCTAATAATTAGAACTAATTATGGACACACAAGTACACAGAGGAATGTAAAGTCATTGGAAATCAAACAGAGGAGGGGGGTGATGAGGGAAACATCAAAATCCCACCTAACGGGTACAAGAACACTATCTAGGTGATGGGAAAATATATAGCCCTGACTCAAGCCATGTATCAAAAAATCTGTACCCATGTGATATTTTTAAATAAAAACAATTTTGAAAAGAAAAAAAAAGCAATTGCAGGGAGACTCAAGACCTAATTTAAATATTTTATTAGGAAAAAATTTAAATATACACAAATATATACAGAAGAGTAAATAAGCTTTTGTATAGAGTATCATTTAGAAAGCCAATAGTATGAGTGTTTTAGGGCATCATTAAGGCTGAAAGTGAAAGGACAGAAACAGGTTGGGAACCCTGGTAAAGTCAGTAACAGAAAAGATGAAGATGATATAAGTGGGGGAGGAGGAGAGGAAATGGCAGCTCTTCCTCTCCCTTGTCTCAGCCATATATTGCCTTGCTACTTTCATGACCCTTCATTTCTTTGAGAGCAGGATCTGGAACCTAATGGTGTGTGAGGAGAAAGCTACCTGAGACAATGATCTATTCATTCCCCCTCTTACTGCACCAGTCTTCATCCTGACATCTGTGGCTGTGAGAATCCAAGAAATATAACCTGTATGGTACTACTTCAGAAAGTCATGACAGGGTGGTGTTGTGTTGTGCTGACTACAGACACAATGTACAGGCATAGTAACTCTTTACTTGACTTAGAGCCAGTGCCAGATTGTCCACATGTGATGGGAGTAGAGGCCTACCTCTTTCTCCACATGGACAATAGCTCCATATACTTCCCTTCAGCTGTCCTAAGTAAGTCTTGATAAGACCCTCAACAGATTACAGGAACCCTGAGATTCAAAAAGAGGTGTACTTGTTGCTTTATCAGATATTTCACTGATAGTTTGGGTCATCTACACACATTATGGCTAGGACCAACTCAGTTGTTCAGGAGCTGACTTCTTTCCTCAGCTTTGTCTCAGTCTCAGGTGCAGTTAGCCTCTCTTCATAGCCAGAATGGTGGATAAGACCTCAGCACTGAAGGTAGAAACACTCAAAACCAGAAAGCTCTGCTCCCCATCCTGGAGACAGCTGATGGCTGAGCTGTAGCTCTGGCCTCCATGTCCTTAGTGATTTTTCTCATGTAGTTTTTACTAAGAGGTCCCAAGAAGGGAACATTCCTAATGGAAAGTGAAAAGAAAATGACAATCTATCCCTTTTCTTCCTGTTCTTGGTAGTAAGAAATCTGTCAAGTACAGAGACACATTAATGTTCCTGGCTGTGAATTGGTGGGACAGTGTCAAGGACCTTTTTAAGGAGTGGACACAATCATTCTCCAAACATTCCCCAAAGGACTCATCTCCAGTGCCTTTTCCTTACTTTAGTTTCAGCCTTCAATGAACATGCTTCTGCTGCTAGCAAAGGTTGCCATAGTTGACATTATTGTAGATTTGTTGGCCACAGAGTTGGGGACAGTTGGGCATTCCTAGATTGCAAGGAAGAAGAAATGCTTGTGTGTGTCAAAAAGGTTATAAAGTACACATAAAATCTGACAACAATTTATTAAAAAAACACATTGCTCAATGTGACTTTTTGCTAAAGGTGGCAAAATTTTTATTGATATGCTTGATGCCTCACTTTCTCTTAATCTTCATCTAATCCAACAGCAGCTTCTGTTTTCCTCATTTTCCAAAATCCATTCCAAATCTGTTTACTTCAGTCAAATTCCATTACTATTGCTGTAGGTGAAACTACCTACCATCACCTCTCACTTAGACTATAGCAGTGGCTTCCTTATTGGTGATTTTTTTTCTACACTTGCCCTGTAAAATCCATTGTTTTTTCAGCAGGCAATGTTCTTTTTAAAAATGCAACCTGTGGCTAATGGCTAATTTTTTCTACTTCTTTTTGTAGTTGCCTGGCTATTTTTTTTTTCTACTTTTAGTAGAGACGTGGTCTCACTGTTGCTCAGGCTGGTCTCGAACTCCTGAGCTCAAGTGATTCTCTCAACTCAGCCTCCCAGCATTTTAGAATTACAGGTATGAGTCACCGTGCTGGTCTCCTACTTGTTTTAATTTGCAATTTCCTGATGACATATGGTGTTGAACAACTTTTCCTGTGCTTATCTGTCATTCACATATATTATTTGTTAAATATATATATATATATGCCCATTTTAATTGAATTTTATTATGGCTGAGAGTTCACGGTTTTATTTGCTTTCTACACCTCTGATAAAGGTCTAATAACAAGAATCTATCTAGAATTCTAAAGAATTGACAAGAACAAAACAAACAACCCCATCAAGAAATGGGCAATGGAAATGAACAGAAACTTCTCCAAAGAAGACAGAATAATGGCCTGCAAACATATAAAAAAAATGCTCAACATCTCTAATCATGAGAGAAATGCAAATCAAAACCACAATGAGATACCATCTAACCCCAGTGAGAATGGCCTGTATCAGGAAATCCCAAAACAACAAATGCTGGTGAGGATGTGGAGAGTCAGGAACACTCTTACACTGCTGGTGGGACTGCAAATTAGTGCAACCTTTGTGGAAAAGAATTTGGAGATACCTCAAACAGCTAGAAATAGAAATATCATTCGACCTAGCAATAGCATTGTTGGGCATCTTCCCAAAAGAGCATAAAACATTCTATTATAAAGACATCTGCACCTGAATGTTTAT
>VBSM01003018.1:5962127-5977958 GCA_008086735.1 Cheirogaleus medius
CACAATTGCAAAGTTGTGGAAACAACCCAGGTGCCCATCAGTCCATGAGTGGATCAACAAAACGTGGTAAATGTATACCACGGAATACTATTCAGCTTTAAGAAACAATGGTGATATAGCACCTCTTGTATATTCCTGGATACAGCTCGAACCCATTCTACTAAGTGAAGTATCTCAAGAATGGAAAAACAAGCACCATATGTACTCACTAGCAAATTGGTATTAAGGGATCAACATCTAAGTGGACATATAGGAATAACATTTGTCGGTTGTTGGGCAGGTGGGAGGGGGGAGGAGGGGATGGGTATATACAAACATAATGAGTGAGATGTGCAACATTTGGGGGATGGTCATGTTTGACGCTCTGCCTCGAGGGGGGCAGGGATAATGGGCAATATACATAACCGTAATATTTGTACCCCCATGATATGCTGAAATAAAAAAATGCTAAAAAAATAAATTAAAAATAAATAAACTCATTTTATCGTGATTGCATCTGAAATAACCCTATCTCTAAATAATGCCACATTTAGATTTCAACATAAAAATTTTTGGAGGACACAATTGAACCCATAATAGTAGCAAAGGCAAGTGGCAGATCTATATGTATGCCATTACCCATGTATATTTAAATATAAATATTTTATAGCACATATATCTTTCTAAAATCCTGAAATCAGCATTTAAATTATTCACATTACATTGTTAATTGTGTTTACTTCTGAGTAGGGGGCTGAATTTTTGGAGAATTTTTTTTAAAAGGAAGAACTGTGATTTAAATGTATTTCTGTAATTTTTTGCAACAAGAATATATGCACTATTTACTTTGTAAATAATTGTTGCAATAAGCCTAACAATAGGAAGAGTAGCTTTGTATTCAGATAAAGTAATGCTAAGCTGATAGAAGGGAAAGTTTCCGAAATTTAAATGGCTTAACACAACAAGTTTGTTTTTATGCACGTAAATTCTGATTTCAGTTGGCGGGATGTTATGAATTGAATTTGTGCTCCCCTCCTCCCAAATTCATGTATTCAAGTCCTATCATTCAGTACCTCAATTGTGACTGTATTTGGAGATTGTGTCTTTAAAGATGTAATTAAGATAAAATGAGATCGTGTAGGTGGGATCTTATTCAATATGACCAGTGTCCTTATGAGAAGAGGTTAGGACATAGACACACACACAGTCAGAGAGACAACCATGTAAGAATTCAGTGAAAAGATGGCCATCTTCAAGCCAAGGAGAGAAGCTGCAGAAGAAATTAAACCTGCCAACATCTTGATCTTGGACTTTCAGCCCCCACAATGTGAGAAAACAAATTTCTGTTGTTTAAGCCATCCAGTCTACTGCATTTTGTTATGGCATAGTAAACTAACACACAGTGGATCTCAGTTCTTAGTTGACCCAAGGATCCAGACTGCTTCCATGTTGTAGCTCCACATCTTAACACAGAGTTGCCATGTGTACTGCTAAATAGAAGAGAAAGCATGGGAATGGTGCACTGGCTTCTACCCAACTACAAATGAACCAACCCAGTAGGAGAGGTAGATAAGATGGGGATGGGTACTTGTAGCTTCTACCATAAGCTATTTACATAGTAGGTGCTCAATAAAAAGCAACTATTATAATTTTTATGACAATAACTCTCTTCAGTTCTTAGAATAATTTCTGAGAAAAGCAATATTGCCTTGAAAGCTTCCAACTTTTTTCTAATGCTTACTATGCAACCAGAAGTTTTAAATACAGGATCCCACCTAGTTTTGAAACAATCCTATAATCTTGACATGGAGAGTTCACCCTTTTTCACTTAATAGCACTTTCCGGCAGTGTCCTTTTAATAACCTATATAGTCTCTTTAGACTGAGAATTTTTTCATTCCTTTTGATGTATGGTAAATATATTACCATGTGAGCCTCTGTTACTTTTCACATGACTGAACATTCATGAAGACCTGTACAGCTGCCTTTGGAACACTGTAAACCAAGATTTTTCTGTGGGACTGGTACACGGATGACAGGCAGTAGAAGGATGCTTAACTAGTTATTTTCATCAGAGCTAGCATGTCTACCAAGGAATGGTGGTCCCCCTTCTAAAAGAACTTCAGGGTTTTTATTATTGTCATTTTGGAAATTTATTCTCTTGTAGGTATTTATTTACACATTGATTTATATGGTATTTTCTTATCTACAAAGCTTATGAGGGAAGCTTTGGTTTCTGACCATGTGGAAAAGCTCATTCCTCTCTGTATATGTTCAGGGGCCAATTTCAAACAATATATCTCATTAAAGTGCTACTACAAATATCAGGATGATTTAAAAAGAAAAGATCTGTGACTTTGGGTTTACACACCCTAAACCAATATAATACATGGCCAATCACATTCTACTTGCCAGCCTATTTGGAAAACAATTTGAGAGTGTGTTGAAGATGCTTAGAAAAAGTGATCAAATGTGTTGAAGATGCCCAGGAAAGGTCTCTAAATGTCACTGTCAAATGAAAATTTAAAATGAATGGGCTATTGCTATAACAAAGGATCCAGGATGAGAGATGTCTGCTGGGAATAGAAATACTCTATGTCAGAAGAAGGGCAGGTGATTATAGGCTGTTCCACAGGGAGAACAGAATAGCCTTCAGAGGAGGAAGCCACTGTGATGAGCTGGTCATCAGGCCAGGTTCCAGAGGTGGATAAAAAAGCACACAGGGGCAGACCAGGAGAAGGGTGCTATAATGCTGGAAAGTGCTGGGGCTGGACAAAACTGCTTGCATGTGGACGGAGTAAACTCTCAAAGAATCTATGGATCAGGACAGGAGGACTTTGCATAAATAAAGCCCACAGACAACCCCTGAATTATATTTTATTCTCATTGTCACCTTCCTTCTTTAGGTCTAATTGAGTACCTTGGCCAAAGGGATCATCTTTAAGTCACCTGAGAGACATTAAAAAAATGAGAAGAGCAACAAATTAACAGGCAGAAGTCTTGCCTCAGGCTGGGAGGAATTGGGGACAGTGTGGGCCTAGATGACTTCAGGCCAGTGGTCAAGTTCCAGCCCTGTCACTTACTAGCCACGTGATCTCAGGGAAATTACCAAGCACTTTAAGCCTCAGGTTCTTCATTTGCAAAATGGGTTTGAAAAACCCTGTCTTGTAGGACTGCTAGAATGCATGTAATGTAATTAAAGTACCTGGTACAGTGCCTAGCTTACAGTGGAACTTTAACAAATGACAGTTGTTTCCAATGATTTTTTTTTTTTTTTTGAGACAGAGTCTCACTCTGTTGCCCGGGCTAGAGTGAGTGCCGTGGCGTCAGCCTTGCTCACAGCAACCTCAAACTCCTGGGCTCGAGCAATCCTCCTGCCTCAGCCTCCCGAGTAGCTGGAACTACAGGCATGCGCCACCATGCCCGGCTCATTTTTTCCATATATATATTTTTAGTTGGCCAATTAATTGCTTTCTATTTATAGTAGAGACGGGGTCTCGCTCTTGCTCAGGCTGGTTTTGAACTCCTGACCTTAAGCTATCCGCCTGCCTCGGCCTCCCAGAGAGCTAGGATTACAGGCGTGAGCCACCGCGCCCGGCCATGTTTCCAGTGATTTTAACCCCAGACAAGTCCACCCTCTCCTCTGGAAAATTGAGCTCTTGTTTTTGTTATTCAGAACATCACAGAGAATATGTAGCTGAATAGGTCATGGAATAATCACACAATCAAATTTTTGCTTCATAAATAAAACTCAGTAAATTTTTCTTTTAGAGGCTATATTGTGTGACTGTGGGTCCAGCAAGATGCAACACAAAGATCCTACAATTTGAATCAAGGACTAACTCCTCTTCTCCTTCCCAGTTGCTCCTTCATCATAACCACTATTTTCATTTATGTATTCTCCACTAAAAATCTAGCCCTTGCTTACAGTTGGCCAAATTACATTCAAAATAAGTTAATTAAATGCTCTTTCAATGGGGCGGGCTCTGGCTTTCCCAGGCCAGGGAAAAGAGAGCCAGCCTGAAGGCTTCTGGGCATCACTCCAAGGGAGTATCGCTCTATTTGTCAGGAAATCCTTGCAGATAATATATATGGAACATTTAGTTTGTGCACTCTGTTCAACTGCACAGGAACAAGAGCACAGAACACCTTCCATACTTGCCACAGGTGGAAATTCCTCTGTACTTTATGCACCATCCAAAAGGAACTGCTCAGAGCAGTATTCCATTCCAGGCTTTTCTCTCAATCCTAAGACTCACTGTTTGAGAGTCCGGCCCCTGCTTCCACCCAGCTTCATTACAATCAACTCCCATGGAAGGAACTGCAGTTTCCCAAAGCCCCAAACTGCCTTGGCTCAGGGCATTTACACTTGACTGCTGTTATCTGGAGCCTCACATCCTCAATCCTTTTTCTTACTTGTTCTTTAGGTTGTAGAGGACCTTTTGCCACCTTCCTCGTATGACTTCTACTCCTAGACTCTAGTATTTTATGGTTAAGGATATACCTTGCTTATCCTAGGATCCCCACTACTCACAGAGTGCCTTTCAAGAGAAAATGCTCAAATAATGTTTGACGAATAAAAGAGTCAGTGAAAATATTATCTATTAAAATTTAATGTCTCCTACTTTCTCGAATAAGACAAGCACATCCGGGTATATATCTTTAATTCTGAAGAATAACAGAGTAAAAGAGATAAGGAAATGCAAATATTAACCATCTTTTACTTTTTTCCACTGTTTTGCTGATGAGTTCTTTCATATTTAAAGAAAAAAATCCAATTCCAATGCCATGTCTTCCTGTTCCAGTTCACAAACTATTAAGGTTATTAAGTATGAAATGTCTGATTTACTTACGTACTGTTCGACAGTAAATATCTGTGACATTTCATTTTGACAATTCTTGTTTCATTGTTATTGTAAAGGTACAACCTCCTTTCAAAATCAAGTTTTGCCTTGTGACTTAGCCTTGAATTCCTGCTTGCACAGAGACTCATAGTCAGCAAGAGGTGAGAGTTTAGGGTCTTCTCAAATTTCTTCTGGGCATGCACACATAGCCCTCTTCATGTATATGGCCTTCTAGGTCCCCAGAAATATGTTATAGCTTATCAATGCCTTTTGGGCATGTTATTCTCCAGGTATTTCTTTAAACTTTTGTTTAGCCTATTATTTTCCACAACTGTTATCCAATGTCTCAGGTAACTGTGAAGTTAAACAATTTCCCATAAAGGCTTTAGACAAATGCCCTCTGATAATGACTTTGTTCACTGTGTGAGATCTGAGTCAGGTCAAGCAAAAACAATCTGGGAGTGAGGTCTTTGAGGGAATCACCGCACAGTTTGAATAATGACAAATCTTTGGAAATGGATCTTATAAGGAACTCTCCTTCTCAGTAGCTTCCAAGCTGCTGGTATTCACTATGATTTTGGGCTATTGGTTTTCATTCTACTCTGGAGTTGGGGAATGATGGCGTGGGAATAGGGTAAGTTAGAATGCCATTAAACACAGTGTTCTTAATTAGCTTTAACCATATTTCTTTAATAAACACTCCCTAGATTTTTTACAAGCCTTTGGTTAATATATGGAGTTTTGAAAATGTTGATTCTGACCATTTATGTTAGTGTTCTCATTGCTTTTATGGATGAGAGGATTTCCGGAGTTCATTATTTCACCATTTGTACTCATGTCACTCTATTTCAATTGTTTTTTTTTTTAATTACTTCCTTTGATACTCTGCACTGAGTTCTTTTTCTGTCAGAATTATACATAAGGTTTCAATTTGGCCATGATTTTTATTTGTACTTTGTGAAATTGAAACACATAGGAGCAAAGCACCTTCCTAGAAGGTACGGAAGCCATGCTTCTCTGAGGGCAGAGAAGCCGTTTTTTTCCAATAGACCTCTGAGCAGTCACAAAGAGAACAGAGGAAGACCTAGAAAGCAGTACTTGAAGCCCTGGCTGTCACAGATCCTATATGTGCTAATCACTTTATCACTGTCCTTTGAAATGCTAATTAGCAGATTAACCACCTTTCCTAGCTCTTTAACACATTGACAGATACTGTAGAAAAAATAAATTTCCCTTGGGGTCACAGTGTTTTATTATGAAAATTGAATAAAAACTTCAAAAACAAAACAAAATTTCTAAATTTCTAATTTAATGAAAAATTTGTTATTTTTTATTGTGTTCTGTGGGTTATATGCAATTTATGCGTCACTAGAGTCAATTTTTACACTGCACACCATGTGAATTGTATGTGACTCACAACATACTTATTGAATTTGTTTCTGAGAATTGAATCTTTGTCATTCCACAGGTATTTAGTTGTGTCTGAAATGGGCCTTGGGTGGTCCTTAGATGATGACCTCTGAATCATACCCACTACATATGTGCAACAATATAACATCGCCGCATACTATCATAAGGATTTTGTTCAAAGAGACACCAGGCAAACATTCAAGGGGACATGCACAATTGGAAATTATGGTAATCAAAGAACACAGTCCAGCACATGTGGCGCACTTGTGCGGGGCTGGCTGGAGCAAGGCAACAGGAAGTGGGGGAGACGTGCTGAATGACTGTGAAAACAAAGAACAGGGGATTCACAGTGCATAGGCATGCTATGGACTTTCCCATTTAGCCACCAGTTCTACTTTAGTATAGCTTCTGTGACCAGAGCTCTCATCATCATCTAATTTTATTTTGATTTTTCGTTCTCAAGAGAAAACGTCTAGAGAAAATGAGCATAAGGAATTATTGGAAGAAATGGTGAACAGAGTTTTGAATGGGAGGGATGAAGATGTGGATCTATTTAGTGACGATTCAGAGGAGTACTGTCCTAGTGGAGATAGTGGGGACAGTTCTGGTAGTTCTGATGTGTGAGCTACATATGCTTAATGAGGCCCCGGGCTCAAAACTAGCCTGAGTTAAATACAAGTCACATGGCAGTCAATGTGTTAAGGACTTTTTCTCCTTAATTTGAAGGTTTTTGTTCTGTGACATATAAGACTAAACCAATGAGAGACTCTAAATATTACCACCTGCTTTTGCTGCATTTGGGATGCATGTTTTATATGTGGGTTGGAGCAGATGTGCTCTTAGAGTTTAAAACAGTTGAAGTCACTTCCTCTTGAAAACTTTCCTAAACTCTCAAGAATTTTTTTCACTTTAAACTTCCCAGCCTAAGCCTGCGTTGCACCTCATTATACTCTGTACCTTTTACTACCATTTAAAAAATATCCTTTTACTTTTCAGTGTCCCCTACTAGACCATAAAATTCTCTAGTGCAGTGGTTATGTTTAGTCTTACCGATGTCTGCAATATAGTATAAAGTCAGTAAATGACTGTTGATTTACTCCTTCCTTGATTGGTCAACTTAAGAAATGGATTTATAAAATGCATGAATATTATTTTGACATGCCATTGACAAAATCTAACTCTTCCATCTACTAGAAATGAAAGTCAATTAAAATAATGTCAGATTGGCAATTCTGCTACCCTTTAGCTGTTATTGAACTACTTCAAAACTTCGAGTGTTGGAATTTGAAGCAAGGCAATAAAAAATATAAAACACTTAGAAAGAACCTAATTGATAGTCTAATTTAAAACATAGCTAAACTGTGTTTTAATGTGTTGTTATTGATGAGAAAGAGATAGACAAGGCAGAGAGAAAGAAAGAGACCAAGAGAAGAAGAGGGAGAAAACAAACAGATTCCAAATTTAGAGGGAATAGAAATGGAGGGAGAAATGGAAGGAAAACAAAAATGGCTATAATGTCTTTAATTTTTAATACTTATTGGATTACCTATACCTTTAAATTTGTTGATATCACTCGAAAAATTTTTTTAATAATAGTTTAATCTAAAATGTGTCAGAATTAGTTCAAATTTGGATGGTTTAGCTATAGACAAAAGTGTCTTAAAAATATGGTGAAGATGATGAATAGAGGGTAATATTAAGACATCCTGAGTCCAAGAAAATTTTTCCATTTCTCTTTGCTGTGTCACATTAAATGGTGAGCATTTTTAAAAGTGCACATCATTTCATTATCTTTTACCCTTAATTCATTTGAAACTTAAAACATGAGAATTTCTGACTCTAAAACAACAGCAAAAGTTAGTGTGAGGTTTTATTCCTTGAGAAAATTCTTTCCTGAGCTCAGTTTTATTGTACTGTTTGTGTGGACTCATAGTCCATATGGCTCTGGAAATTGAACATGTCCCTGCTGATGTTTATATGAAAGCTCTTACATTCTAAAAATTGGTTTCAGAAGGAGAAACAGAGAAGAGCATGGGTACGGATTGGCAGAATAGGTGTTATGAAATGCATTTGTTAAACTGAAATAGTATGAGTTTAACAAAGCTAATAACTACTATTGAGATCCAAACTACATGTATATACCTATGTGTACACACTTGTGTGGATGTATGGAGGGAGAGGCGGAGCATGGTCTCTGAAGTAGGCATCAAAAAGGCCAGAAACAAATAAAATTTATAATTTATGGGGCATGGTGGCTCACTCCTGTAATCTCCTCCCAAAGGGGAGGCCGAGGCAGGGAGATTACTTGAGATCAGGAGTTTGAGACCAGCCTGAGCAAGAGTGAGACCCCATGTCTACTAAAAATAGAAAAAAATTAGCTGGACATCATGGCACATGCCTATAATTCCAGCTACTCAGGAGGCTTAGACAGGAGGACCATTTGAGCCCAGGAGTTTGAGTTTGTAGTGAGCTATGATGATGCCACTGCACTCTACCTGGGGCCACAGAGCAAGACTCTGCCTCAAAAAAAAAAAAAAAAAAAAAGTTATAACTTACTATGCCTGACTTCAAGTTTCTTACCCTCTTGTGCACAAGGTTAAATAAATATAGAAATTACAATACTAAAAGTAAGTGAATATGATGCTTGTCAGGATAAAGGTGTTAGAGCACAATGCATGGTCCAAGTATATAAGAGTACAACAACCTCATGGGGACAGAAGGAAACTTTAATGAAAGGGCATTTCACTTGGGTTAGGCCACATGAATTGGTCCCATCATGGTGTTTTTACGACTTTGTCTTGCAAAATCCCTCAGCCCCAGTTGCTCTATTACGGTAACAATTTCTTATGTTTGAAACCACTGTTTTCTAACAAGTTGATGTAGGAAATTGCCTATTAACATTTCCATAGGGTTCTGTAAAATATTGAGTAGGCTTAGATAGGAATAGTTTTGAGACTACTCTTGGACATCTACAATATAAGTATATGAGCCCACTTAACTATAAAATCCCCAAGTATATTTGCTTTCTGTTGTAGCATTTATAGATAAATGACACACGGGTATCACCCAGGTAATTCTGTTTCTGCAATATTACTTGGTTGACATCTTATTCTTCTCTCATTCTCCTCAGAGTTCTTGCAGATTCCTGAAATAGGAGACAGGGATTCTTCATACACTTAAATCTGAATATTTTAATTAGACATTTGTAAGGAGCAATGAGAGGGTTCTTGGGGAGCTGGTAATATTTTGTATCCTCATCTGCTTGTTGGTTATAAAACTATGTTTATTTTGAGAAAAAATCATTGAGTTGTCCATTTATAATATAATGTGCCTGTATATAATTAATATTATATATATTATTATATATTAATAATATATATTATATATAATACATATTAATAATATAATAATATGTGCCTGTCTTAGTTTTCTGTTGCTTATAACAGAATACCTGAAACTGAATACTTTATAAATAAAAGGAATTTATTTATCACAGTTATGGAGACTGAGAATTCCTTCTTGCTGGTGGCAACATTCTGCAGAGTCCTGAGGCAGTTCAGGGCATCACATGACTAGGGGACTGAGTATGCTAACTCAGGCCTTTCTTCCTCTTCTTATAAAGTCACCAGTCCCACTCCCATGATAACCAACTAATCTGTTAGTCCATTAATCAATGAATAGATTTATGAGAGCCCTCAAACCCCAATCACCTCTTAAAGGCTCCACCTTTCGATACTGGAACATTGAGGATTAAATTTCAACACTAGTTTTAAAAGGGACAAATATTTAAACCATAGCAGTATATTTTTCTGTATATAAATTATATTTCAATAAAATATTTAAAATGATAATCACATTTCGTACAGCATAGAAATCTCTAAGACATACGCCAGGGACCACATGTTTTTGGGAAAACTGCACATTATTTAAATCATCATAACTACAGATCATAATGCACTTTAGGTGTGGTTTTTCAATAATTATAACATTTTTATTTACAAAAACAATTAAACAACTAATTAAACAATTAAAGTTCCTAGTACTTTTTTAACATATGGTACTGCGTAAAACATTTTCCTCTATGAAGAGGGACCAAACGAAATTTACATAAATATCTAGATTCGCTCCTTTTTCCATAGGTGGCACAAACTCTGCAGGCTCTTGTAGGAAATTTTTTCTTTCCACTCGCTGGAACACACGTAGGTTCATGCTGCTTCATATCACCTGACAACACTTTGGGTGGATCTTTATGAGGTGCTCTCCTTGCACCCCCAGGGGAAGGGCTGGACAGATTTGAGGCAGGTAGGTTTTACAATATTCTCTCTCATTTTTCTATTTTTTTTCCTGTTGTCGAGACAGTTGTGTCATGGATCGTTGATATCATTCAGACAACCTGCTTGTCTTTCCATGCTAGGAGAAGAATATCGCCTTTTCTGGAAAATATTATGTCACCTTTCTTTATTCTTGATGTTTTCATTTGCACATTTCGCGGTAAACCTCTACTCTCCCTAATGGACAATACAGTGTGTTGACATCTAAGGTCCATAACAGATGGCGCGCGAAACACGAGAAAACTCGTGAGCAGTCCTTAGCAGATGGCATGCAAAACACTAGAAAACTGGTGAGTGGTACGAAAAGTGTTAAGAAAAAAAAGAAAAACATAATTAACTTAATTCAACCTGACTTCAGTGGTTGCTATATGACGTTAGCAACCCCATGTCTCCATTCTGCCAAAATTCAAATACATAGTGTCCGTTAGTGAATAAGCAATAGCAGAATCCTTCAGACATCTGTACAAAGGGGCTTCTTTGATTCCTTGTCATGTAATGACTAGTTGCCTAAGCTTTGTACAGAAAACCCTCTTCTCCTGCCCTTGCAGCCCCATATGCACACATTTTATTTTATTTTATATATTTTTTTGTATTTCAGCATGTTACGGGGATACAAATGTTTAAGTTACATATATTGCCTTTGCCCCACCTGAGTCAGAGCTTCAAGCATGCTCATCCCCCAGTGTGTACCACACCCATTAGGTGTGAATATACCCGTCCCTTCCTCCCCCCCTTCCACTTGCCTGACACCCAATGGATGTTATTACTAAATGTGCACATAACTGTTGATCAGTTAATACCAATTTGATGGTGAGTGCATACGCACACTTATTCTGATCAACTTTTCCAAAGACTTAAAGAAAAGTTTTCCTTTTCCTTGTTATCAACATTTCCTCTGACCCCATCTTGTCCTTTCCTTTTCTTAGATGCCTTTCACTTGATACTTTATGAAAGCAAGATCTTAACTGTCAGGTCTCCTACAGATCTAGTCTCTTCACCAAAATAATTCCTCTGTGGCTCATCTCATAATAGAGAGTTGTAGTCTTTGTCTACCGTCTATTATAGCATTAAGTTAGGAAACAGATCTGATATGAATTTATGACACATTGCTTTCAGTTTATATAGGTATAACCTCTTTGAAGCACTCACTAAAACTTTCTTTATTCTTTTATTTTAGGAGAGACCAGGACCTTCAGAGGTGAACTCTGATTATCCACAGGTAGCTGAATATATCATGATTCATTTGTCTTATGGATTTTTAAATAATTATTTCATAAGTAATTCTCAGTTTATATTAAACTTTGGGAGCAAATCATCCTTAAAAGAGCTGAACAAATGAAAGCAAAATCTAGGTTTACCAGTCACTTTCCAAAACTTACATAATCTCTGTTTCCTCTAATTTATACTTTGCACTGGGCTTGTTGCCCCCTGCCTTCTCAAAGCCTATTGACACTCATAGTAGGCCCTCAAAAAATACCTGCTAAAAGAATGAAAGCTGCTTCTACCATGTTTCTATATTTCTAATTCACTTTCTTTATTCAAATGACCCTGGGAATTAAGAAAACTAAGCAACCTTATCAATGTTCTGAAAAGTGATCTGAGCATAAATAATTCAGAATATCACATGTTTTTGTTGGAAATCCCTGGAGAAAGAGCTTGAGTTAGGAGAGAGATAAAAGAGAGGAGTCACAAATGATATTTTGGTACATCTAGTTCTGCTCTATTTTATTACTACTGTTTTGGCCTTAGTTCTGGGTACTAGGGCTGCCATAATATAAAGATATTCCTTACTGAATGGCTTTCACATCTGTGCCTTCATTTCAATGTCATTTACATTTTATAATAACCTATATGTAATTAAATGTGTGACTTCAGAAGCACTGATGGATTTTAAACTGTGATTTTATTGTTCTTAGAAATATATATCCTCTGAAAAATATGATTGCACAATCTAATGAAAGTCATTGGACAAAAGTATTTTGAGAAGAAAAATATGAGCTGATATCCTTTTATTCAGACAAATTTCCTTCCAGTGTTTTGTAGCATATTCACTACTTTGCATCAAACGTTATACATTCTGACTTCTTCATAGATTTGGCGTTATGACCACATTTTCCTTGTCAGCTACCTTCTCATGGATTCCAAAATGCTTCATTATCCTATCCTTCCTCCTACCTCTCTCTGATATTGCCTTCCAGGTTTCATCTATGACTTCCCTAATCTTAAAAACCTGAACATTCCCCCAAATTCTGTCTTTGCAGTCTCCTCTTCATCCCTATGGCCATGTACTTATTTACCACATGAAAACAAGTATAGGTCTTATGTGAAAATCAATCCAATCCACTTCTAGAGTGATTTTCCTGACAAAGAAGAATAAGCATACTTGTGAACAGAGTGGAATATTTGAGTTTAAGATTGGAGGAATAAATCAGTTTCAGGTATTAATAAGATCTGGGGGATGGTCCTAGAAGAGGGTGACTGGAAAAGAGTATATATGATGGGATTTGATATTGAAAGGACATGGAAACAACCCAAGTGCCCATCAATTCATGAGTGGATTATTAAAATTTGGTACATGATTCAATGGAATATTACTCAATTCTAAGAAATCAGAGCGAGCTAGCACCATTTATATTATCCCGGATTAAGCTTAAGCCCATTATCCAAAGTGAGGTGACACAGGATCGAAAGATCTCCTTGTATAAGTCTTTTGTATCTTTGGTTAAATATACTCCTAGATATTTAATTTTCTTTGGGGCTATAATAAAGGGTATTGCGTCTTTGATTTGGGTTTCTGCTTGATGGTTCTTGGCTTATATGAATGCTTCTGTTTGTGTATATTGATTGTATAGCCTGAAACTTTACCAAATTCATTTATCATATCTAGGAGTCTCTTGGAAGAGTCCATGGGGTTTTCTAGGTATAATATCATATCATGGGTGAAGAGTGAAAGTTTGATTTCATCTGCCCCCACTTGAATGCCCTTAATACCCCTCTCTTGTCTGATTGCTATAGCTAGGACTTCAAGCACTATGTTGAATAGAAAAGGAGATAGTGGGCATCCTTGTCTTGTTCCAGTTTGAAGAGGGAAGGATTTCAATTTTTCCCCATTTAGAATGATATTAGCAGTGGGTTTGTCATAGATGGATTTGATAAATTTAAGGTATGAACCTTCTATGCCTATTTTGTTAAGAGTTTTTATCATAAAGTTGTGTTGGACTTTGTCAAATGCTTTTTCTGCATCTATTGACAAAATCATATGGTTATTGTTCTTTATTTTATTTATGAAGTGAATTGCATTTATAGACTTGTGTATGTTGAACCATCCTTGCACCAGAAACACTAAAAAAAGTGATTACAAATGATTGAAACAGATGGAAAAATCTACCTTGTTCATGGATTGGTAGAATCAATATCGTTAAAATGTCAATGTTACCTAAAGTGATCTACAGAATCAATGCAATCCCCATCAAATTACCATCAGCATTCTTTATAGAGCTAGAAAAAATAATTCTTCACTTTGTATGGAACCAGAAAAAACCTCGTATAGCCAAAGCAATACTAAGTAAAAAGAACTATCTGGGAGGCATCAGTCTTCCTGAATTCAAGCTGTACTATAAAGCAATAATAGTTCAATCAGCCTGGGATTGGCACAAGAACAGAAAAATCGATATCTGGAATAGATCTGAGATAACAGAGATGAAACTATCAGTATACGGTAACCTAATCTTTGATAAACCAGACAAAAATATACAATGGGGAAAATAATCTCTCTTCAATAAATGGTGCTGGGAAAACTGGCTAGCTACATGCAGAAGAATGAAGCAGGATCCCTACCTCTCACCTCTCACAAAAATTCGCTCAAGATGGATAACAGACTTAAACCTAAGGCATGATACCTTAAGAATCCTAGAAGAAGATGTTGGGAAAACCCTATTAGACATTGGTCTAGGCAAAGAATTTTTGGGAAAGACCCCGAAGGCAATCACTGCAGCATCAAAAATAAACAAATGGGATCTGATCGAATTAAAATGTTTCTGCAAAGGAGGAGAAAAATGGCGGAATAAAGGTAACCCCCGGGATTCCTGCTCCCAGAGAAGGAGACATAGATCTTGGTCTCCTACACGCGATTGGATCTCCCCGCTACAAGGACAACATCGAGAATCCACAGAGGTTCAGCACTGGACTCTCAAAAAAGGAAAAACCAAGGTGATTGGGAGATAAGATCGCGTTCTCTGGAGACTGCAAAACAAACAATAGGGCGCGTGGGAGGGCGCCTGCCCCGCCGGGCCAGGGGGTGAAGTGGGACCAGACCCACAGGAGAACTCCTTGCTTCCCCATTAACCTCCACACCCACCCAGCCAGGGTCCTGTCCGAAACAGGTGGCAAATCGCGGCAGGAAAAGAGGGTGCTGGAGAGTGCCGTCATTAGTTGAGACTCCCCGGAGCTCCACGCTAGGACGGCTCCAAGACGGGAGGAAACTGAACTGAGCTGATAGGGGAGGCAGTTAGATGTCTTGCCTCTGGTAATGAGCGAGGCCAGCCCTACAGAGCGGTGCACTAAGTTGGGGACTCTAAGCTGGAACTGCCTCAGGCGAATAAGACTGCACAGGGCGGGTCAGTAAGAGCGAGGGCTGTGGCTGAACTGGCGGTCGGGAAAGCGGCATAGAGGAGGCAACGGGGAATCCTGATAACCCAGACCCCCAACCCGACACCTGACACCTCCTAAACAGTCGCCCCCAGTGCTGGGGCCCTGCGAGTGGGCAAGTGGTCGCCATTGAGGGGGTCCACAGCCCAGCCTCCTTGGCGCGATACGGTGTGCTGGGCAGATCCCCTCCCCCAGCCTAGAGACTCTCCTGACAAATTCCACCCTTACACAATCTGCGATCGGCTCGCCAGGCCTGGCTCGATCAACGATCTACTGAGAAGACTAATGCCAAAGGAGTTACAGTCACTGTGGCACCGGGGTGCAGAGCAGTCTGGGGAGGTACCTCCTCCCTCCAGCCCCCATCCCTCCTGCTGAAAGTGGCAGGCTCCACCCCTGGAGGCGGGGTGAGACAAGAAAAGCCACCCTCCCCCCAGATCTAGGGAGAACCAGCTGGGCCTGTGCACAGTTCCTAAGAGGGCAGTATAAAAGACTTTGCTTCCCAGAACAGCTTAGGTCACCCAGCTGATCAAAACGCTGTCGGGGGGCTGGATCTCCTCCCCCAGTCAGTGGCCAACACTTAAGGCCATGGTCAAGGAACAAATCCCCTGTCAGTGGCCACAA
>VBSM01003018.1:5978058-5989217 GCA_008086735.1 Cheirogaleus medius
TAAAACTATGGTGCTCAAATGGTGGTAGTGTTCACCAGGGTTTCGGGGAGAGGGAAGACCCACATCATAGTGATGTGGTAGCATTGTGGAGGGGAAGGGCATACCTCTAACCCCTCCTAGGGAGAGGCAAAGATATAAAATGCAACCAAAATATTTGTACTCTCATATTTCCTTGAAATAAATAATAAAAAAATCTCAAATCTACTTTAAAAAGCATAGTTGTCAAATGAGTAGTATATGTTTATCAATTTATATCTGTAGAACTATATTTGCCTTGGAATTTTACATTTAAAAACTTAAAATGTACATAAAAATAAAGTTATTTATAAAAGAAAAAATGAAGTCAAGGCACTGAGAAGTCCTATTTTGATCATTCTAAATCCATGAAAGAGGATTACAGGGCTTGAGAAGAGGAAAACTATGAGAATGTGCCAAATACTTCAATGTCAGCAAACTTCTTATATAACAGGCTAAATAGCAAATATTATAATATTTGCAGTGACATTGTCTCTGTTCTAACTATTGAACTCTCATGTAGTATAAAAGCAGATATAGATACTGCATAAGTGAATGGATATGGCTGTGTTCAAATAAAACTTTATTTGCAAAATAAAGTAGAGTTAATTTGGCCGATGGAAAATCCCTGAAAATAGGGAATTGACCTATAAGGTGGTAGGTAGAATAAGATTTAAGAGGTGGTATAGTTGAATGCTGCGAGACTGCAAAAAGCAACACGTTTTACATAAGCATGGTGGAATATTGATCTAGAATTAGGATGAAGATACTACTTCATCAGCTTGAAGTAGCTGGGGAATGGAAAAATTGAGCCGCATCTATTTTGAGAGGGCTTTAGGAAAGATGATGAATATTTGTTATCATAAAAAACAGGAGAGAATATCTAATCAAGAAGTACCACATGTACTCACCAGCAAATTGGTATTAACGGATCAACACCTAAGTGGACATGTAGGAATAACATTTGTTGGGTGTTGGGTGGGTGGGAGGGGGGAGGAGGGGATGGGTATATACAAACATAATGAGTGAGATGTGCAACGTATGGGGTGTGGTTATGCTTGAGGCTCTGCCTCGAGGGGGGAGGGGGGCATGGGGAATATACATAACCGTGATATTTGTACCCCCATAATATGCTGAAATAAAAAAAAATTATAAAAAAAAAAAAAAAAAAAAAAGAAGTTGATGATGTAGGAGAATTGTAAACCACAGAATAAAGGTATGAGTGACAAGGTTGAGATTTTACTGAGATCTTCTAAAGCCAGGAGCAATGCTGTTCCCATTGACTTAGAGCTGAAACACAACTTCTCATTAATTAAATGCTTTCAGTGCTTTGAAAAGAAGACATTCTTCTTATTGCATCCTGAATATAATTCAACGTCAGGTAAACTCTGTTTCTGTCTTTATTTTTTATTACTTTGTGTTTTATATTAAGACTCAGGAGGAATTTGGTTGTCATCTTTTCTTTATGTACATATGTATATGCATTAACACACACTGTATTCCTTAGATATTAGTAAAGATTTGAAATGTTATGCATGGTAATCATTATACAATTCATAACAAAGCCTTATTTTTAAATGCATTACAATTAATCTTCAAGTTCTGTGCTATTCACCATGGTAACCGTAAAAAAACTGACTTTGAACTTTTGGTTTAGTTCCACAATGATTTATTATTCGAAATTATAGCTATAAAACATGACCTTTTTAGTGTGCTATTTCCTGAAACCTGGCCCAAAGTTATTTGACTTCACACAGTGATTCAATATCATAAATTCTTGCTATTCTCTTCAAATCAAAATGTTGTGAGCACTGTTACTTTAATGCAGAGCAAAACAATAGCAAGCCAAATTGAATACAGCACAAACACAAACACAGGTGCATTTGTACAACACATGCTCTGGGGATATCCTCCCAAGAAGAAAATCTCTGGCAGAACTGTTATTTATTTAACTTCCCTGTCTGTAGGAATGATTTTGTTGGACACATGATTTAAGACATTATCTCTATCATATCCAATTCTGACATGAGACTTCTCCTATGCCATATTGTTGTTTCTATTCTGTGAGATGACTTTTCTGTCATTGTGCCCACTTCCCAGTGGATTCTGCAGTATGGTGTGGGTATTTTATGTTATAAACCACTTTGGTACCGGCGTTGACTATAGTTGTCAGCCACATATGAACGCGCACAGCCCAGCGTCGACTATAGTCGACAGCCACAGATGAACGCGAGCGTCGACTTTAACCGACAGCCGTGATATAAAGGCGCACAGCCGAGCGTCGACTTTAGTCAACAGCCAAAAGCTTTTACTTTTAACTTTGCATTTGCAGTGTGTATGTTCAGCTAATATGTTACTACGAATCTGTGACCTTTTAACAAGTCCTTAGTAGGAGTTATTATAGTTATTTTCCTAAAGCTGCCTGTAACGTAAAACAAGCTTTCAGTGCTTTAAAGCTTTCCTCATCACACAAGAGCAAAACGGATTCGTCATCAATGCACAGCACAAACTATCGTGAGGACTATGAGTGCCGGCTGTGGGCAAGGTTTTGCGGCCGGTGAGCACGGTACCGAAGTGGTTAATATTAATACTGACAATGTTTTACTACTTTTTAAGTGCCTAGGCCAAGGGTGAGGAACCTTTTCATGTGGAAAGGCAGCATTGATTTTGCAGTAATCAAATAAAGCCACCTTCAAGAAAATCCAATTATATATATTTAAACATGTACGTTATTTTATAAAAATTTAACTACTATGTACTTAATAATTTCATAAAGTGAAAACTATTTGTTAATTTTAAAGTTCAATCACCTTTTAATGACTTGTTGTGTCTTCTTTTTGTTGGAAAGCATTTGAATATTTGGTTGCAGCATGGAGGTCCGCAGTTTCAGTTGATCCTCTAGATGAGTATCAGTCGTTGGTGATCTTAAGGGCATCTTGATTTGGGTTAGGTAGGAGCATATAGATTCACAGAAATAAGTGGTTGAAAAGCAAGAAAGCATTTTCCGGGCATGTTGCTGAAGGTGTGGGCTACTCAGAGCTCAATCAATTCCATCTGTAGTTCTTTAGGTGCGTTGGTTATATTAACTAGGTGAGGCTGAAATGCTAATTTGAGTGTAATGTCATCATTCTCAAAGGCAGTGAAACTTTCATTTTATTCTCCAATTAATAGGTCTATAACAGTTGCATATTCTTCAAACGATTTACATATATCATCCTGCTCATCAATGACCTTTGCTAACTGGGGAAAATGTTCATCTGAAATTACATTTGAAGAAAATTTGTTTTTTTAAAAAAGATAGTTTTTTTCTGAAATGCATGGATTTCTTGCCACATATCATATATAGACTTAGTTTTACCTCACAAAGAAATATTCACGTCATTATGATTTGATATGATATCAGACAGAAATGATGCATTCCTACAAAAATCTTTCAATAACTCACATCGTTGTTGCTGTTCTTCATAAAATTTAACTATCTGTTCTTGCAGAGATAAAATTTTGGCTAACACCTGTCTCTGCTGTAGCCAGTACACTTTAGAATGATAGGGCAAATTCACATTGAATACTTCATTGTTAAACTTGAGCATGTTACAAAACTGACCATGCTGTGTTGTATTTGTACAAATATAGTTAACAATACTTATAACTTGTTGCAAAGCGACACTTAAGCACAGAGATTTTGCTGATGCAAGACACAATGAAAATAAATGAGAGCATCTGGATCTGTTAATACTTTTTGTATCTGTACAATAAACCCTTCATATTTTCCTGTCATGGAAGGTGCACTGTCTGTGCATATACTCACTAAATGTACCAAATTCAGTCCAACTTCAAGATATTTATCTTGAAAGTCATTGAGGATATCTATTCTGTGTGTTCTGTTCACAAGAGTACTCAAAGTGAGTAACTCTTCATAGCAAAGAAAATCTTCTGTTATGACCCGAATGAAGTATAAAACCTGCACGAAGTCAGTAATATCAGTTGATTCATCTAAAACAATTTTATACTGTATGTTTTCCCTTTGAAGTATCGCAGGAAGCAATTTTGTTAAGTTGAAGGGTAATTCATTCTGCTGATTAGTTATGATTCTCCTTGAAAGAGGAAATTTTATGTATTTTGAAACGATATCAGGGTCTAAGCATCCTACACCTTCAACATTGCATTCTTTCACAATTTTTACATCACTGAATGGCTTCCCTTATTTCTTGAGTAAATAAGCTACATTATAAGTTGCTTCAGTGGCATTATTTCCAGGTCTTATTGCAGCTTAAAAGAATTATCTTTGCTTTTGCTTTTCATCTTTTAATTTCTGCAATACAACCTTTTACACTTCCCCCTCTAATTTAAAATAATTTTTGTGATCCTTATGAGTGTTATAATGCTGATGAGCAATTAATTTCTTTAATGTTGATATTGCAGTATCCCAAAACAAGCAAATCATCTTATCCTTAGCAGAAACAAGATAATAATGTGATTCCCAATCCTCCTGAAAAAAAGCTGTATTCTTCCTTCAGGAGTTTTTTGATCTTCTTTGACACGATGGGCTGTTAAGCAGACAGAATTACAAAATACTTTTGGGCTGTGCAACTATTCACAAATTCCCCTTCAAATAGAAACACAGTGCATCCTTGTCAAAAGCTGATAACAGACTGGCATACTGAATACCCATAAACTCTCCCCAACTAGCGTCTTATGGTAGTGGTGTCAGTTGGGGGCCGGGGGAAAGTTAGAACTGAATCATGAGTGTAGCGGCCATCAATTTAGCCCTTATGGCTTACTAATGTTCTCATTGTGCTGGTCAATCTAGGAGGATTATTTTGTTGAAACTTATTTTATTCTTTGGGATTTTAAATACATTCATTTAAAAAATAAAATAAAATAATAAAAGATGAACAAATATGTATTAATAAAAATAAAAAGATTTGTTCTGTAAAATTTGGATGCAGTCAAAAAGCCACACTTAAGGACCTAGAAGGCCACAAAAGGCCTTAAGGCCACAGGATTCCCAGCCCTGGCCTAAGCATTGTGCTATGCTTTACATACACTAATATATTCCTCAGAACATTTTCATGAATTACTTTATTTTTAACAGTGCAGAAACTAAGGCTAAGAAGTAGCATATGGCCAGAAAATGCTGAGAACAAATTTTGAACTAGAGTTTGCATGGTCTCAACACAAATGCTCATTCTACTAATACCACACAGACTTCCACAGTGGAGTTCATTAAATACTAAGTAATATATCCTCTCTATAGAATTATGATAAGGAAGCCAAGAAAGATGGCATTATTATACAGCAAAACATTTATAATAATTACAAATATAAATAAGAGAAAAAATAAAATAAATATTACCTGTAATTCCATTTTACTAAAATAATTATATTTACCAGGGACTATTTTTTCAGATATTTTTCTCTGTATATGTTATAATATGATAATTTTAAATAAAATGTGATCTTATAGATGTAACCTGTGTTTTTCTTTCCCCCATTTGTGAACATATCTCCATGTCAGTAAGTTTGTGTCTATCAAGTTAGTTTTCAAAACAGGGCACATCATTGCATGTTATAAATATAGCATCTATTTTTCACTAATTCTTCATTGTTAGATATATTCATTATTTATATTTTTTAATTTTTTATTATTAAAAATAGTATGATTAACATCTTACTACATATAAGTCTTCATACAACTCTGACTATTTTATTAGAATTAAAAATTATTATTTAATATTACTTTGAATTTAACAATTATGCATTGAGGACCTCTGTGCTACCCAGTAAACAGCTAGAAGATAGAGTAGGAGGCACAGAAAAAGAGTTCATTTTTCCATATATAGAAACTTGATATATGACAGAAGTGACACTACAAATAAGTAATGATAGAATTGATTGTTCAAATATGGTACTGGAACAATTAGGTATACATATTGAAAAATAAAATTAAAGTCTTACTTTATACCATAACACAAAAATAAATTCCTGGTGAATTAAAGTTATATTTGGGGTTAGGTAAAATTCCCTAAGTAAAATCTAAAGAGCACCAACCATAAAAGACAATATTGATAATAATGACTATATTAGCAGTTAAACTTTCTATGTATCAAAAGAAACCACAAAATTAAATACAAGCCAGATTTTTAAAAAAAGTTCAGTGAGGATAACATCAACAAGATAGTGACATAGTACTTCTGGTGCTCGTCGCCTGGTAGTAATATCAATTTTAATAATTATTCATATGCAAAAATATTTTCCCAAGAGCTAAGAAAACCAGGTGAGAGATTATAGCACTTGGGTATAGCATCGAAAGGAAAATGCATTCAAGAGTATAGGAAAGATGGTTTCTCATCCATGTCACCATCCCCCCAACTCTAGACAGCATACCGTGGAGATAGATACCCTCCTCTTGGGAGAAAGAGAGAGAAATGGCCAGGATCAGCCTTTAACCCTCACACTAGACCTACCCCTATAAAACAAAGAGCCAGGCAGGCCCCCATAGCCTCTGATTCCAGGATGATATCCACCCTCCAGGCTTGCCTCAATGAGAGGCCAGGCTCCGTAGCCTCAGGCTCCACGCTAGCCCCACAGCCTCAGGTTCCAGGCCCTCCCTACCACCAAGTGTGCCCCAATGGTGCCAGGCTCCAGATTAGCCTGAACACCATGCCAGTCCCTATAACCACAGCCTTCAGGAATTCCCCAGAACCAGGCTGACCCCCACAGCCCTAGACTTCAGACCAGCACCTGCAGACCAAGCCTTTAGGCACACCTTCATGCCAGGTCATCCCCTGTGACCCTAGGCATCAAGCTGCACTACAGTCTTAGTCTCCAGGCCTTCCCCAGCACGAAGATGGCTCCATAGTCTCAGGCTATAGGCCTGACATATTGCTCAACCAGCCCCAACTCCTAAGCCAGCTTCCACAGACTCAGGCTTCAGGTTTACCCCACCACCAAACCTGCCCCAGCTCCAGGATGAACTATACAGACTCAAGCTATGGACTGTGCCCAGCACCAGGTTGGCCTCAGTGGACCTAACCTCTTGGCCTGCCCCAGTTCCAGATTGGCCCCTGCTGATTCAGTAACCAGTCTGACCCATTACCAGGCTTGCTTCCCTAACCTTCGTCTTCAGGTCTACCTTCAGGTCTACCTCAGAGTTGTATGAAGTCTTATATGTAATAAGATGTTTATCATACCATTTTTAATAAAAAATAAAAATATAAATTATGAATATATCCAACAATGAAGAATTAATGAAAAATAGATGCTATATTTATACCATGAAATGATGTGACTGTTTTGAAACCTAACTTGATAGACACAAACTTACTGACATGGCGATATGTTCACAATTGGGAAAAAAAAAAAAAAACACAGAAGAGCCTCCATAGCCTCAGGTAGCAGACTGGCACCTGCAGCCCCAGACCCAGCCTCCAGCCCCATCCCAGTTCCAGCTTGTCATCCATGGACCACTGCTCAAGGAAAGCCACTGTGGATACACGGTCCAGGCCTACCTGGTGCTAGGCCAGTCTGCGAGGCTCTACACTCCAGGAGACCCAGGGTCCAGGTCTATACCAGCAGACACAAGGTCCAGGCTCATCCCACTAAACCCCAGTCCCAAGCTGGCCCCCAAGGACCCAGGCTCCATGACTTTCCCTGAGGACCCATTTTCCAGGAAAGCCCAGGACCCAGACCTGCCCCATGGACATACCTTTTATACCAACCCCAGAGCCAAACTGACCCCCATGACCCCAGGCTCTAGGATAGCACTCATGGACATAGACTCCAGGATAGCAACCACATGCCTCTAGGCCCGACTCTTCAGAACTAAGATCCCGGCTAGTTCCCATGGTTCCAGGCTCCAGGCCATTCCTTATGGCTTTAGGCACCAGACCAGAATTCACAGACCCTGGCTCCAACTGACTTTGTGGACTCAGTTACCAAGCCTGCCACAGCACTCGGCTGGCCCTGGGCTCCTGGATGGTTCCTACAGCCCCAGGATCCATGGACCCAGAATCCAAGCCTGCTTCAGCAGATCCAGGGTCCAGGCCAACCTCAGTGGATATTGGCACCAGGATTGTCCCCATGGGCCCATGACCCATGTTCACCCACTTGTTGACCCAGGCACCAGATTAGCATGCCCAAAGACTCCAGCAGCAAGCCCCTGTGTGGAATATGCTAGTTGACCTTCACGGAATCTCTGGATGGGCTGACTGTTAAAGGGTTTCCCGTGCTATAGCCATTCTGTAAAGACTGGCGTAAGCGCCTACTCCTTTAAATATACAGACACCAATGCATGGCCTCAAGGATTATGAACAAACAGTAAAACATGATACTGACAAAGTAACAAAATAAATCACCAGTAACTGATCTTAAGAAATGAAGATTTAGAAACTATGTGACAAATAATTCAAAATAATCTTCTTAATGAGGCTCAGTAAGCTACAAAAGAATACAGATAGACAACTAAACAAAATCAAGAAAACAATTCACAAATGAAATGGTAAGCTCAACAAAGAAACAGAAACCAAAACAAAGAACCAGATATAAATTCTAGAGTAAAGCACAAAGTGACTAAACTGAGAAATTCATAAAGAGCTTCAATGGAAGACTTGATCAAGCAGAAAGAAGGATAAGTGATCTCAAAGGAAGTTCATTTGAAATTACCCATTCAAGGGAATAGAAAGGAAAAAAATATGAAAAAGAATGAAGAAAACCTATGGGAATTATGCGAGACCATGAAAGCAGCAAAAGAAAAGCAACTGATCAGGTATGAGGGATCTTCAATAAAACTATCAACATATTTCTCAGCAGAAACTTTGCAGATCAGGAGAGAGTGGACTAATATATTTAAAATATAAGGAAAAAAACCTGTCCACCAAGAAAGCTATACATGGCAAGGCTGTCCTTCAGAAGCAAAGGAGAAGTAAAGGCTTTCCTAGATGCAGAAAAGCTGTGGGAGTTTATCACCATGTGACCTACCTTACAAGAAATGCTAAATGAAGTTCTTAAAACTAAGAGAAAAGGATGATATTTAATAATACAAAAACATA
This sequence comes from Cheirogaleus medius, assembly GCA_008086735.1. Taxonomy (NCBI): domain Eukaryota; kingdom Metazoa; phylum Chordata; class Mammalia; order Primates; family Cheirogaleidae; genus Cheirogaleus; species Cheirogaleus medius. The sequence goes on from VBSM01003018.1 coordinate 5,987,124, forward strand.
TGGTAAAGGTAATATACATAACCTAAACATTTGTACCCCCATAATATGCTGAAATAAAAAAATATTAAAAAAAGAAAGGAAAAAATATGAAACTATAAATTCCACTGATACAACATAGTACACAGTCAAATTCAGAATACTCTAATACTATGTTGATTGTGTATAAATTACTTATATATTTATTATAAATGTTGAAAGACAAAACTGTGAATAATAGCTATAATAAGAGACAAAAATTTGAATAATAGCTACAATAATTTGTAAAGCAAAACACAATGTTAAAAGATGAAAATTATGACATCTAAAACATAAAATGTAGGAGGGACGATAAAAGTGTAGTTTTTTTATACAATGAAATTTAAATTGTCATCTGCTTAAAATAGCCTTTTATGACCTTTAAGATATTTTGGGTAAGGCTCATGGTAACCACAAAGCAAAAATATATAGTAAGTGCACAAAAGATAAAAAGTAAAAAATTATAGCATACCACTAGTGAAAATCATCTAGTCAGAAAGAAAAATACTAAGAGAGGAAGACAGAAAACAATAAACAAAATGACGGTAGTAAATTCTCACCTATAAGTAATTACTTTGAATGTAAATGGATTAATTTCTCCAACCAAGACATAGAGTGTTTGAATGAATGAAAAAACAAGACTCAACATTATCCTGCCTGCAAGGGACTCACTTCACCTTCACCTTAACTGATAGATTCTTGCATTTTCCTGGCTAGAGCTGGAACCCATTCTATTACGTGAAGTATCCCAAGAATAGAAAAACAAGCACCACATATACTCACCAGCAAATTGGCATTAACTGATCAACACCTAAGTGGACATACAGGAATAACATTTATAGGGTGTCGGTCAGGTGGGCGGGGAGGGGAAAGGGATATACATACACAATGAGTGTTACGTGCACCAACTAGGGGATGGACACACTTGAAGCTCTGACTCGAGGGGGGAGGGGGGCAAGGGCAATATAGGTAACCTTAACATTTATACCCCAACAATATGCTGGAAAAAAATAAAATACAATAAATAATAAATAAATAAATAAAAATAAAAGCGATTCAAGTAGATCTACCATTTGACCCAGCAATCCCATTACTGGGCATCTACGCAAAAGAACAAAAGTCATTCTATGAAAAAGACATCTGCACTTGAATGTTTATAGCAGCACAGTTCACAATTGCAAAGTTGTGGAAACAACCCAAGTGCCCATCAATACATGAGTGGATTAATAAAATGTGGTATATGTATACCATGGAGTACTATTCAGCTTTAAGAAACAATGGTGATATAGAACCTATTGTATTTTCCTGGATAGAGCTGGAACCCATTCCACTAAGTGAAGTATCCCAAGAATGGAAACACAAGCACCACATGTACTCACGAGCAAATTGGTATTAATGGATCAACACCTAAGTGGACATATAGGAATAACATTTATCAGGTGTCAGGCAGGTCGGGAGGAGGGGTTGGGTATATACATACATAAAGAATGCGATGCGCACCAACTGGGGGATGGACACGCTTGAAGCTCTGACTCGAGGGGGGATGGGGGCAAGGGCAATATACATAACCTTAACATTTGTATCCCCACAATATGCTGGAAAAAATTAGTATAAGGAAAAAAAAAGAAAGTATGGGATGGAAATGATATTGTATGCAAATGGAAACCAAAAGTGGGCAGGGGTAGCTATACTTACATTAGATAAAATAAACTTTAAGTAAAAAAATATAAAAAGAGACAAAAGGCCATTGTATACTGATAAAGAGAATACAAAATTGTAAATATGCATGCATTCAACATCAGAGCACATAAACATATAAAGCAATTATTAGCTGATCTGAAATATGAGATAGACTGCAATATACTGATAGTAGGGGACTTCAATACCTCATTTTTAGCAATGGACTGGTCACCCAGACAGAAAATCAAGAAGAAAACATTGGACTTCAACTAAACTTTAGACCAAATGGACTTAATAGATACATATAGAACATACAGCAGCAGAATTCAGATTCTTCTCAAGAACAAATGGTGCTGGAAAAACTGGCTAGCTACATGCAGAAGAATGAAGCAGGATCCC
>VBSM01003018.1:5989317-6027968 GCA_008086735.1 Cheirogaleus medius
GCAATGTATGTAACCCTACCAATATTTGTACCCCCATTATATGATGAAATAAAAAAAAAAGAAAAAAAAAGAACAAATGGAACATTTTCAGGACAGATTATATATTGGGCCAAAAAGCAAGTCTTAACAAATTTAAGAATATGAAATCGTATCAAGTATCATTTCTAACCACAATGGTAAGAAACTAAAAATCAATAATAGGAAGAATTTCAGAATACTCAAAAAACATGGAAATTAAACAACATGCTCTGGAACAACCAATCAGTCAAAAAAGAAATTAAAAGGGAAATTTTAAAAATATCTTCAGGCAAACAAAATAGAAACACAATATAGCAAAACAATACTTATGGGATGCAAGAAAAACAATACTAAGAGGGAAGTTTAGAGCAATACATGTCTACATAAAAAAGAAAAAAATTCTCAGATAATCAACCTTATGTTATATATCTCAAGGCACTAGAAAAGAAGTACAAACTAAGCCCCAAGCTAACAGAAGGAAGGAAATAAGAAAGATTAGAGCAAACATAAATTGAGTAAAGAGTAGAAAAACAATGGAAAAGATCATTGAAATTGAGTTACTTTTTTACAAAGATAAACGCAATTGACAAATCTTTATTTAGCTAGACTAAGAAGAAAAGAAGGAAGGTAAAAATAAACAAAGTCAGAAATGGAAAAGGAGACATTACAACTGGATACCACAGCAATACAAAGCATCATAAGATACTACTATGAATAATTATTTACCAACAAATTGGATAACTTAGAACAAATTGATAAATTCCTAGGCCCATACAACCTACCAAGACTGAATCATGAAAAAATAGAAAACTTGAAAAGTCAATAATGAATGAAGAGATTGAACCAATAATAAGAAGTCTACCTTCAGCTTTAAAAAACAACAAAATTTATAATATTGGAAAATAAAACTAACATTATAAAATGCATTTATTAATTCACTTAAAAACTAATAAATCCATTACATTTTAACATAAATAACACATTTATTAAAAATTCTCTCTTGCAAAATGAGAAGTAATTATTGAGAAAAGTAAAATTCTCATAACGGCAAATATATTCAATCATTTGCAATATGCTGTTTTGATGGAAATATATGAAGATAGTCTGATATCACACCAATATGGAGTTAGAAAAGTAAAAATTATTTTTATAGTCTTTGAAGATAATTGTGGACATTCCTTTTGGGTATTATTCCCAAATACAGTAAAGGGTAATTTCTTATAGGTTAGTTATAACATGAAATCTGAAACCCTATCAATGAACCTTTTTGTACTCTGTTACAAAAATCCATTATATTATCTTGAAATTTAAATGAGTCTTTTACCCATGCATAATTTTGTAACATCATCAATTGGTCATTTGGGAAATTCTGGTCACTGAATTACACACATGAATATGTTAACATATCTCATTATACAGTACCAAAAAAATCACATTTGCTATTATCACCACCAATCTCATCAGAATTGTCTTTAAGAAAAAGCTTAAATAATAAGAGTAAGCATATAGGGATAGTTACAAATCATCCAAAATTCTATTTTCTTGAAAGATCAAATTTTTTCACTAGCAACCATAATGATCAGTTATTTTTCTTTCAGTCTTACTTCTTTCATTTTCCACAAAAGAAAAAAAAATTGTCTAACAGATACACAAGTCTGAAAAAACAATAGTTTGTCAATCATTTGTAAGTCAAGTAGAATGGTATTCCATAAAAATACGCAGATAGTACAAGATAATAATCCAAATGTTTCTAGAGTAAAGAAAAGATAAATCTTTAAGGTGATGGATATCCCAATCATGCTGATTTGACCTTTATAAATAATATGAATTTAACAAATTATCACATGTACCCCCCCAATAAATGCAGGTAAGTCAGGTTGCAGCTCAAACAATTGCACAAGTATTTTTCTTGGAGACAGCCATTTTACTTCATTATGTGGTAGAATTGTTTTGTGAATACTTTCCATTTTGTTACACAGAATGTTAAAAAGACATGTATTTAATGATTGAGATTGAATAAAATCAATAATTTTTAGTACTTTATCAAGGACATAAATGAAACTGGCAATTTATTTTCTGTGAGAGTGGTGATGAAGAATACAAAGATAATACAGTTCAATGCTACTGCCTTGGTTTATGCTAAGCCTCCAATAGTTTTCCCCACCATTACTTTTGTACCATCATTGGAAGTGTTAACATAATGAAAAAGGAAAATAATTTCTTTATACAAATACGAAAATAGTTTTGACCTCATGGACTCCTGAAAGCATCTTGGAAACTCCCAAGGGTCTAGTAATGACACTTTGAGAACCATTGTGATTGATTGAACCATCTATGTGATTCAATTCTATTTATACCAATTTAATTTTCCACATATTTGATACATTTTATACTTCCAACTAACATTTGAAGAAATGTTCATTAGGCCAATATACATTTCAAAGAGATGAGATGTTTTATATTAATAGTTAAACACAAAAGCTGAAATGTAAATATTTTAGTATTGTTAGGAAGAGAGGAAAAGCAAGCTTAGGATTTACTGTACAATTCTAATGCCAAATATAAATTGTTATTGAAAAATGTAGGTATTTCTATTTACTTGGTATATGTACTACAAATAAGTTGTGTGCATATCAATCTTTTCAAGAAATGTAATCCTATTTTGAATGTACTAGAGTTCACTGAGGGAAACTGAAGTGAACTGTTTTGAAAGGAGAACTATTTTATATCATAATAATTAAAAAGGTCACTTTGGTAACTGTTTCACTTTTGGAGCTTCCAGAGGATGAAAATTTTTATATGTTAACATTATTCCTGTCAACAATATTCCTGTGATATTATATTTATACACAGGCTCAGTGGAAGTATAGGCAGCTCGTGAGCAAAAAATGGCCTGCTCAATATTTAAATGAATATAAAATGTTTCATCAGTTGCCATCAAGAAATATCACAATCACATAAGTATCTGGATTTCTGGCTCTTTGTGAATAATCAGAGGATCAAGAAACACTGGGCCCATATAACTGCATGGTTAATGGTTTCATTAATTGATTGCTGTTTTTCAAATATAGGGCATTTACTCTCTAGTTCACTTTCATGCCAATCAGCCCTTATTGCTTTGCATCTCTCTCCACTAATTTATTTCAACCACAAGGGATTTTCAGATATTTAAGTATGGAACCTGTGTTATGTAAACAGTGTCCTTGTGTATATCAAGTATGTAATTCAGTGTATGATAAAATGTATCCTTGACTAGGAATCAGGACACCTGACTTCTTGTTTCCATTTCCATGTCAATTCACTGTACTATTTTGAGCAGTTTAGTTAATTTCCCTGGGATACAGTTTTCTCATCTATTAAGTGAAAGTTTTGACCTATAATTATTTGTTTTTTAAGGGATTTTAAACTAGTATTTTTCTAATTCTTGGCTTTATTATTATCCTATAATCACAACACATGGTCTCACATGCTCCTCCTTTTTTAAACATATTATATATATATATATTAAATTTCAACAATATTCTTTCCCACTCTAGCTATTGTTTCTACCTCCCTTCCTTCTTTCTTTCCTCCTTACACACTTACTTACTTATATATCATTAGTCCTATCTGACACGATGGAGAATATAGTCTTTGCTCTGAGGAGCTTACAGTAAAATAGAAGAGATGGACATGCAAATTTTTATGTGTGATACAGTGTGATAAATGCAATAATTGAGGTAAGGGCTAAGTACAGTGCTAGAATAAGGAGGAAGTGATGTCATTCACTTGAGAAAGTCACAAACCACTTTTACTAAGTAGGAGACTTTTAAGCTGTTATTTGAAGGATAAGGAAGATTTTCCTAGGAAGGTATATGGGAACAGGGCATTAAAAGCAGAGACAGAGCAGATAAGTAAAGCATGTTAGCATCTCATAGCATAGAATATTTAGAGAAGAGCAGGAAGCTTAGTGTGTCTGAGGTATAAATCCATGGTAAAAGATGAAGCAAGAGCAGAGGCCAGACTGTAGAAGTCCTTATATGGCATTTTAAAGCAAGAATGAACATTTTTATGCAGGGAAACTACATGGTTAAATTCATGTTTTAGAATAGATCATGCTGGCAGCAGTGTTAAGGATCATATGGAGGGTGAAAAATTACTCCGATTTCCATATTTCTTTCACCTTCAGCCACAAAATAATAAAACTAGGTACACCTGAGGGGTTTGTTTTCTCTCATATGGTCAGTGGGATCTTCAGACACAAAGGATTAGTCCAACAGGACATTGGGCCCAAACCCCTTAGACTTGCTTGCTAGATTTTACATTACCAATTCGAACTCTCCAATCTCTGCTGAGCCCTTGGGCAACCTATTTCTCAAAATCCTTGACCATATTTACCATTCCATCCACATTGCTGAAACTTTAAATTCAGTTTGTTTAGTGGTAGTTGCAAGCTCCATCCAAACCACTTTATTTGGAAGAGTAAAATTTTTAATGACTCTGGGTCACTTGTGAATAAAATGACACATTCCTCTTGCTAAGCCCTAGGTACAGCTTTCAAATGGTATTTGTTTTGCTAATCCATTTTACCTACATTTGGCACCACTCAACATTAAGCATTCTGTTACTCCCACAGATTTTGTATCTTTTGCAATTAAAGAAAAACAAGTTTTCAAAGGTTGTGCTATTGGAAGCTGTACACACACCGTTGGCTTTTGGGCTTGACGAGATGACATTAAGATTTATGTATCTAAACCCAAAACACATAATATATCTGATATTATAAGTATTTTGGTTTAATAAGCACATTTAAATTCTGAACCAATAAAAATTAATCATACTTCTAAATGTCCTAAAAATGATCGTGATCCGGTTTGTCACCAATGAGAACACAAAAATTATCTGTAGGTTAACATCCATGAAAGGATAGAAATATTAGTAAGATCAAGATCTTTGGTGTCAGAGAAGTCTGAATTATGTATTAGGTCACACTACTTCTATTAATACCAGCTGTGATGGTTATCAAGTTATTTGATCTCACTGAACCTCAGTTAAATCATCTGAAAAGTGAGAATGACAATACCACCTGCTTTGTGGAGTCAGTGTGAGTATTCAATGAGATGAAGCATGTGGGGTGCCTGACACATAATACTCTCTGTAATGTATATTATTTGCAGACAGAATTTAACAACAACCTCAAGAAAATGATACTTGTTTAGACTTGAGATTTCTGTTTACAAATAAGATGGAATAATGGGCACTGGATTTATCCTCCCTCATGAACTAACCAAAAAAAAATCAGAAACATACATGAAAAAGTGTTTTAAAGACATTGTACATCAAACAATGACGAATAGGGATACTTACAAGATGAGGAATAAATAAAGTAGTGAGCCCTACAGTTATTCTACCTGCCTACTTGTGAGAATTTCCAGCCTGCATTGCAGGGAGGGGAAACTCAAGAGAAGACATGTTTTTATCATAAAGATGAGTAGATGGTTTTGAGTCTCTTGTGAAACCAAGGCAGCTAGTGCTCACAGGACAGAGTAACAGAAAGGAGAGAGCTGCACATAGAGGGCTCAAGAGATCTGCAGGAGATTTCCCTCAAGTAGACAGGGAATTACTAATCATAGCACATATGTAAGAAAACTAACCTAGTCACGCTTGAAGCTCTGCCTTGAGGGGGGAGGGGGGCATGGGCAATATACATAACCGTAATATTTATACCCACATAATATGCTGAAATAAAAAAAGAAAAGAAAATATAAGCGAATCATTAACTGATGCTCACATAGGGCCAGAATTAATGCCTGCTCCAATCGGCCAGACTGAAAAATTTCGTAATTCATGGTGCATTCTGTCCTTTACACAGAAGGATTATGCCTCAGTAGTGGGAAATAATCATCCATAGACTAAATATGGTTCTAGTTCCATCCAACAAACCCTATAAGGAAGATATGAAAGGATTAAGTTGTATCCAGGTAACTTTATTGCATCCCACAGCAAAACTTGATAATATTTATAAAAATATAAAAATATCAGCAACCACAAAGATAAAATTCACACGTGGTATTCAACATAAAATATAAGACATGCAAGGAAACAAGGCAATACAAACTATCATGAGGAAGAAAATTCATCAATCAAAATCAACTTAGAATGAACATAGAATTAGAATTAACAGACAATATCAATATACTTATTACAACTGTCTTCCAAATGTTTAAAAAGGTAAGTAGATCCATGGATGACTAAAAATACACAGAAATCAAAGTTCTAGATATAAAAATTACAACATTTGAGGTAAAAATATATTATATTGAATAAATAGCAGATTTGTTATTGCAGGAGGAAAGATATGTGGACTTGAAGTCATAACAAGAGAATCTACTCAAAATTAAACAGGAGAGAAAAATTAGTAAAAAGTGCATGGAGAAGCAGTGAACAGTGGAACACATTTAAGCAGCCTAAAGTAGGTACTATTGGAGTGTCTGAAGGATGAGGAGGGGTGACAGTAAAAATATGTGAAGAAATAATGGCTGAAAATTATCTGAATTTGAAGAAAAGAATAAACTCACAGGCCCAAAGAGACTCAATGAACTGCAATCACACACAAAAAAAGAAAATCATAAGGCTCATGACAATAAAATTGCTCAACAGTCATAAAAAGAAAATTTCAAAAGCAGGAAGGAAAATAAAATACATGTTACATACCAAAAGAAAATTAGGGAGAGTAGTATATTTCTCATCAAAATCAACACAAGTATGAAGAGAGTGAATGAAATTGACCTAATTGATAAATATAGAATACTCCAGTTACCAACAGCAGAATGTGCATGTTTTTCAAGTGTATAGAGAACATTATTCAAATAGATTTTAAAATAAATCTTAGTAAATATAAAATAATTCAAGTCACACAAAATTACTATTTAGATCATAGTGGAATTAAATTCAAAATCAATAACAAAATAATCTCTACAAAGCCTTTAAATAGTTGGAAACTATATAACACACCTCTAATTAAAACAGGGGTCAAAGATATAATCAAAATGTACAGTAGACAACATTTTATTGAAATAATAAAAACACAATCTATCAATATTTCTAGTATATATCTGTAGCAGCAATTATACAGAAATTTATATTACCAAATGTCTATATTAGAAAAGAAGATACGTCTCAAATCAATGACTTCAGTTTCTACTCTAAGAAACCAAACAATAAGAATAAATGAAAACAAAAGTAAAAAGAAAGGCTCGAAAAATGGCAGATTAGGGGTGTCCTCCTGGCTCTCTGCCCCCAGAGTGGGAAGTGAAGAAAGCAGACAACCACACATGAGTGAACTGCACTTCCACAGGACCAGCTTTGCAAGCCTGCAGAGAATCACCAGGAAACAGAAAAATAAGAAAAATCATTGGCGAAAATCAAAGGTGAATTGGATAATCTTCCGCACAACCCGGGGGAGGTGGAAATATACAATAGGGAGGGAGCAAGGTGCGGTTCGACTGGCGGCTGGCCTTGCACAGGGAGACGCTCCCTCCCCCACCGAACTCCACCCCTAAGCAAGCAGGGAAGTGCCTGAAGTTGGTGGGAAGTGGTAGCGCCGACAGAGCTGTGTGGAGTGGAGACTGGAGCAGGGAACATTTTTGAAGTCTCCTGAGCACTCTGCCGAGTCAGTTTTAGGTAGGGGAGGATCCGAACCCAGCAGTCGCTTGAACGAGTGCTGAGTCTGGCATCTCGCTGCAGGATACTTCCAGGACCAGGTGGGGGGGTGTATACCCTAAAGGAGGCTTTGCCCTTAGATATTGCTGAGGTTTTGGCTGGTGATGGGTAGACAGAGAGTGTAGATCCCTGTTCTCTAAACCGTTGTGTCTCTGTGAGTTGGGGAAGTAGTGGGCTCAGCAGTGGTTTGGAGACAGGCCACCAAACCCAGCCCTGCCTTCTGCCTTCCAGGCGCCCTCCTCGCTGGCACTGGGAGAGCAAGCCACTGCCACTCTGTAGGTTGGAAACGCTATGGAGGTTTGCTCTGGAAGCAGTCTCAGACCTCCCATCTCCCTTAGCCTGGATGAACAGGTTGGGCTTCGGGAAGAGGGAAACAGGAGAGAAATCCATCAGCTCCTCCAACACTGCCCCGGGTCTTCCCATTCCTGCACCTTGACTCAGACTCTGTGTTTAAAGGGGTGGAAAGGGGAGAGTGGAGGTTGGCGCGGCTGTCTCGCTGCTGCACACAACTGCCTGTGCTCTGTGCCTAGAGAGCAGAGCCTGTATTGGCAAAGCAGAGTTGCGAAGGAGGCTGCTTTTCCAGATATGACCTGGGGAGACATTATCATCCACACCCTCCTATGACTTGGGTCCGGGTGCTTCATGCCAAAGAGTCTTACTCTGCCCCTGGGCAGAGTTGACAACAAGGCTGTTCAACCCAAAACCCAAGTCCCAAGACTTTTACCTTCGCTTCGTTTCCACCTCCCTGCTGGCACTGGCCACTGATATGCAGCTCTAGCAACTTATCAGGACAGCCTATCAAGCTGAGTCCCGTCTTTTCCTCTTCACTGTGGCCTGATAGCTGGGGCCTCCAGCCAAAGGGGAATCCCCATTCCTGGGACTTGCAGAGGGGTGAGGGAATCTGCTATCTGGGCTGAGATCTGCTGGGGTTGAAGAAGACCCGTGGCAGCGACCAATCCATTGAGATTTTGTGTGGAAGGGACTGACTTCACCCCAGCAGGGGCTAAGTGGTGTGGCAGGTCTCTTTCTGGTCTGGGACTCTCAGTGGCCTTGGGTAGGACTTCTCCAACAGCCCTGAAATTTAGGCCACATACCAACTTGATAAACCCCTCCCTTGGAAGGGTAGGGGAACAAGAGTATCCACATCTTGGTTAGGTAGCCCTAGGAAGTGCCTTTTCCTCAGGCTGATGGGTTATCTTCCCCTCTGACAGGGCAGACTGCACCCTTGGGGGAGGAGAAAATCAAAAAAAGACATTTACCAGTCTGGGACTTGCAGCAGTCTCATCCATTTCCTCCCTTTATCCCAGCCCACCAAATCAGACTCAGCCCTGGAAGGTCAGGAGAAAGGAGGAAAGTCACTTTCCCTGTATAGATAACTTGAATATGTGGGTCGTTGGAATTAAGCAAAAGGGGACAGAATGATGTGTACTTACAGCTGGTTGGTTTTGATTATCTGATAAGTTTGGAACACAAGAGTTTGCCTTTGGCACCCAAATTGTTGCCAACTTATGGGCCTGTGGCTCTGGAACGAAAATCTCGAACATAGTCCTTAGCATTTGCACCAATTGACTCCCCCCACCAGGAGCTCCTCCGAAAATGTGATGAAATATCTCTAAATAACATATTAACAGCTACCTGCTAACTACAAATCAAGCAACATCTGAAGTATTCTCTCTTAGGCTCACTGATACCTGAAACTCCTCTCACTCCTCCTAAAGAGGTAACAGGTCTCTAGGAACCTTTGGGAGTGGCAGGACATTCCATAAAGACTGAGATACCTGCATACACTATTTGGAAGCTTAGAGCGCAATACTAGGGAATTGAAAAACCTTGATAATTGACTCCTTCTTGCAAACCACAGGTAACAAAAGAGAGTGTAAACTCAGAGACTATCATAGTGCCTCCCACTTCAACCTAGGGGTTGATAGCAGACTCGCTCTCACAAGAGTGATCAAACCCCTGAGTCTCTAAGCAAGGGGCCCAAATCCACTAAACTCTGTAGACAGAAAGTGAACACATTAGGTCAAAGATAACTCAACAGACTCAAACTCCTCTAAGACGATACAGGACCAGAGCACATAATCCCAGCTCTGCCAAATATCATTCCTTTGGAATCCGATAATTTAGCTCATAATCCAGTCCCAGCACCTCTGGTCCTTGACAAATCACCCAGATGAGACAGAACCAGTGAAAGATCACAGGAAACATGAAGGAGCAGAGAGAAAAATCACCTACAAAAGAAAATACTTGATCTCCATCAACCGACAACAACTTATATGATATGATTAAACTGATAGAGGAAGAATTTTGAATATGAATTGTTAGAAAACTCAATGGAATTGAAGAGAAAATAGAATCCCAACATAGAGAAACCACAAGAAAAATTCAAGAAATGAATGAAAAATTCTCCAAAGAAATTGAAATATAGAGAAAAACCAATCAGAAATCCTGACAATGAAGGAAACAATCAAGGAACTCCATAATACAGTGGAAATCATCAAGAACAGGATGGACCATGCAGTGGAAAGAATCTCAGAGCTTGAAGATTATGCCAATGCACTAAACAAATCAGAGGAAGAAAGGAAACACAGAAACAAGAGACAAGACCAAAGCTTACAAGAAGTGTGGGATTATGTAAAAAAGCCGAATCTCATATTGATTGGGATTATGGAAGGGGAAGAGGAACATTCACAATGGCTGGAAAACTTTTTGCAAGGAATACTGGAGGAAAATATGCTAGGCCTGGCCATAAATCTTGATATACAAATACAAGAAGCACACAGACTCCTGGGAGACTCAAAATGAAAAGGCAATCACCTCGTCACATGGTTATTAGGCTGACCAAAAAACGTGAAAGAAGCAATCCTCTGTGCAGTGAGACGAACACAACAATTAACCTATAAACGAAAGCCTATCAGACTAACAGCAGACTTCTCATCTGAAACCTTACAAGCCAGGAGGGATTGGGTGCCTATCCTTAATCTTCTAAAACAGAATAAAGCCCAACCTAGAATTCTTTATCTGGCATAATTAAGATTCATCTATGATGGAGAAATAAAGTCCTTCTCAGATTAGCAATCACTGAAGGAATTTGCAAAGACCAGACCAGCCCTACAGAAAGTTCTCATACCTGCCTTCCACACCAAACAGGGAAATAAACACTACTAAAACTAAAATCTTCAAATAATAAAAGGCTAGAATGTGAACTGCATGATGGCTCAAGGAGTTAGTCAAAGCAACAGGACTTCACCCAAAAATATGAATGGAAATCTTCCTCCAATTCCAATCCTCTCAATGAATGTAAATGGCTTAAACTGTTCTCTAAAGAGGCATAGACTGGTAGAGTGGATAAAAATCCAAAAGCCTAGTATCTTCTGTCAATAGGAAACACATCTAACCCACAAAGATGCCTGCCGGCTGAAGGTCAAGGGATGGAAAACTGTCATCCAGGCAAATGGAAGTCAAAAGAAGCAGGGGTAGCTATACTATTTGCAGTTAACATAAGCTTTAAAATAGAAAAAGTAAAAAAAAGGATAAATATGGCCACTTTATAATGATGAAAGGGAAGATCCAACAAGAAGATTTAAGAATTCTTAGTATTTATGCACCCAATGCAGGAACACCCACCTACATAAAGAAACCTTGTCTGATGTAAATAGCATGTTACACAATACTGCCATAGTAGCAAGGAACTTCAACACTCCACTTAATGAACTGGATTGATCCTCCAAACAGAAAATAAGCAAAGAAATAATGGGCTTAAACAGAGCTATTGAACAAAAGTGTCTGACAGATTTCTACAGAACATTCCACCCAAATAAATATGAGTTGACATTATTCTCAGCAGCCCATGGATCCTTCTCCAAAACTGATCACATACTAGGACACAAATCAGATTTCAGAAAATTCAAGAAAATAGAAATTATACCATGTGTCTTCTCAGACCATAGTGGTATAAAATTAGAGTTCAATTCCTATAGAAACATTCAATGCCTCACAAAATCATGGAAACTAAACAATCTATTATTAAAAAATTATTGGGTCAAGGAGGACATTCGGGAGGAAATCAAGACTTTCTTCAAACAAAATGATAATGGAGACACTTGTTACTAATACCTGTGGGATACAGCAAAAGCGTATCTGAGAGGAAAACTAATAGCAATAAACACTCACATCAAAAAAACAGAAAGCTTAGAAACTGACAACCTAATGAATAGATTCAAGGAATTGCAAAAAGAAGAGCAAACCAATGCCAATCTGAGTAGAAGAAAAGAAATATCTAAGATCAAACCAGAACTAAATGAAATGGAGAACAAAAGAAGTATATGGAAGATAAAAAAATAGCAGCTGGTTCTTTTTAAAAGATAAACAAAATTGATAGCCCTCTTGATAGATTGACAAGAACTCAAAGGTAAAGGACTCTAATTAACTCAATAAAAAATGAAAAAGGAGAGGTCACAACAGACACCACAGAAATATAAAACATTATGTATGACTACTATAAAAAATGATATCCCCAAAAACTACATAACAAGGAGGAAATGGAAAAATTCCTGGATTCATACAAACTCCCTAAGTTCACCCAGGAGGTAACAGAATTCCTGAATAGACCAATCTCAAGCTCAGAAATTGGAGGAGTAATTAATAACCTCCTCGAATGGAAAAGTCTTGGACCAAATGGCTACACTTCAGAGTTCTATCAAACATACAAAGATGAATATATACCTATACTACAGAAATTATTCCACAACATTGAGATGGACAGTATCCTTCCTAACTCATTTTACAAAGCCAATATCACCATGATATCAAAGCCAGGAAAGGACAGAACAAAAAAAGAAAATTACAGATCAATATCCTTCATGAATATAGATGCAAAAATCCTCAAAAAATTTTAGCAAATAGAATTCACCATCAAATCAAAAAAAAATAATTCACCATGACCAGGTAGGCTTTATTCCAGGGATGCAAGGCTGGTTCAACATATGCAAGTCTATTGATGAAATCTGCCACATAAATAAAAACAAGAATAAAGACCATATGTTTCTCTCAATAGATGCAGAAAAAGCATTTGACAAAGTCCAACACACCTTTATGATAATAACTCTTAACAAAATAGGCATAGGTGGCTCATACCTTAAATATATCAAATCCATTTTTGACAAACCCACTGCCAACATCATACTCAATGGGGAAAAATTGAAACCATTTCCTCTTCGAACCAGAACTAGTCAAAGATGCCCACTATTTCCTGTTCTATTCAACATATTACTCAAAGTCCTAGCTTTAGCAATCAGCCAAGAGAGGGGTAGTAAGAGCATCCAAGTGGGGGCAAATGAGATCAAACTCTCACTCTTTGCTGATGATATGACATTATACATAAAATAATCCATGGTTTCATCCAAGAGAGGCCTAGATTTGATAAATGAATTAGGTAAACTTGCAGGTTACAAAATAAATATACACAAATCAGAGATATTCATATATGCCAAGAACCGACAAGCTGAAACTCAAATCAAAAATTCAATACATTTTACTAGAGCCCAAAGAACATTAAATGTCTAGGAATATATTTAATGAAAGATATGAAAGACTTATACAAGGAGAACCACGAAACGCTAAAAAAAGGAAATTGTAAAATACGTGAACAGATGGAAAAATCTACCTTGTTCATGGATTGGTAGAATCAATATCGTTAAAATGTCAATATTACCTAAAATCATCTGTAGAACAAATGCAATCCCCATCAAAGTACCACCATCATTCTTTACAGATCTAGAAAAAATAATTCTTCACTTTGCACAGAACCAGAAAAAAGATCCTATAGGCAAAGCAATCTTAAGTAAAAAGAACAAACTGGGAGGCATCAGTCTTCCTGACTTCATGCTGTATTATAAAGCAATAATAGTTAAATCAGCCTGAGACTGGCACAATAACAGAAGCATCGATATTTGGAACAGGGTTGAGATTCCAGAGATTAAACCATCTGCTTATGGTAACCTCATATTTGATAAAGCAGACAAAAATGTACAATGGGGAAAATAATCTTTCTTCAATAGATGGTGCTGGGAAAACTGGATAGCTACATACAGAAGAAAGAATCAGGATCCCTACCTCTCACCTCTCACAAAAATCCACTCAAGATTGATAACAGATTTAAACCTAATGCATGAAACCTTAAGAATCCTAAAAGAAGAGGTTGGGAAAACCATTTCAGACATTGGCATAGGGAAACAATTCTTAAAAAAGACACCCAAAACAATCTCCACAGCAACAAAAATAAACAAATGGTATCTGATAAAATTAAAAAGCTTCTTGATATCCAAGAAAACTATCATTAGAGAAAATAGACAACCTACAGAATGGGAGGAAATATTTGCTCTCTACACTTCCGATAAAGGTTTAATAACAAGAATCCATTTATAACTCAAAAGAATTAACAAAAAAATCAAACAACCCCATCAAAAAATGGGCAATGGAAATGAACAGAAACTTTTCCAAAGAAATTAAATAATATTCTGCAAACATACAGAAAAAATTCTCAACATCTTTAATCATTAGAGAAATGCAAATCAAAACCACAAAGGGATACCACTTAACTCCAGTGAGAATGGCCTTTATAAAGAAATCCCCAAACAACAAATGCTGGTGAGGATATGGACAGACAGGAAAACTCTTACACTGCTGGTGGGACTCCCAATTAGTACAACCTTTGTGGAAAAGAATTTGGAGATACCTCGAAGAGCTAAAGATAGAAATACCATTTGATCCAGCGATAGCACTATTAGGCATCTACACAAAAGAGCATAAGACATTTTATTTTAAAGACATCTGCACCCGAATATTTATGGCAGCACAATTCACTATTGCAAGGACGTGGAAACAACCCAAGTGCTCGTCAATTCACGAGTGGATTACGAAAATTTGGTATATGTATACAATTGAATATTACTCAATTCTAAGAAATGACAGCGAGGTAGCACCGCTTATACTATCCTGGATTGAGCTTAAGCCCATTATCCAAAGTGAGACGTCACAAGATCAGGAAAATGGGCTCCACATGTACTTGCCATCAAATTGGTACTGACTGATTAACACTATGGTGCTCAAATGGTGGTAGTGTTCACCAGGCATTTGGTGGTTGGGAGGGTAGAGGCATATTTTACGGATGTGGTAATCATTGTGGAGGGGAAGGGCATACCTCTAACCCTTCCTTGGAAGAGTCAAATATATAAAATGTAACCAAAAAGTTAAAAAAAAGAAAGAAAAAATAATTTAGGTGTCGGGATGTTGGGAGTGTGGAGGAGGGGATGGGTATATACATACATAATGAGTGTGACACACCACCTGGGCGATGGACACTCTAGAAGCTCTGACTCAAGCGGGGAGGGCAGGCAAGGGCAATATATGTAACCTTAACAATATTTGTACCCCTTAATATGCTGAAATTTTAAAAAATGAAAAAAAATAAAAAGAAATGCTGAAGAACATAGTGGAAATCAGTGAGATAAAATACAAAATCAAGAAAGAAAATTCAAGAAGCAACTGCTTGTTAGGTAAGATAAATAAAATTGATAAACCTCTAGTCAGACTGATTAGGAAAAAAAAGACAGTTTACCAATATCAAAACTTATATGAAAACCACAAAAATGGAAATTTATGAATAATTTTGGACCAATAAATTTTAAAGCTTAGATGAAGTGGACACGTTGTTTAGATAACACAATTTACCAAAATTTTCTCAAGAGGAAATAGATAATCTGAATAGTTATGTTTATATTAAGCTAATTGAACATTTAGGTATAAACTTTTCAATAAAGAACTCTATAGGCGAAAATGGTTTCACTGGTGAATTGTGCCAAATATTAAAACAACAAATAATACAGATATTCTGAATTCATTCTGTAATGCAAGCAATACCCTGGCACCAAAACCAGACAAAGAGAGTATAAGAATAGAAAACTACTGCTCATTATCTCTTATGAGTATGGATACACAAAATGCTAGCAAATCAAACTAAAACTATATTAAAAGGATAATATAAAATCAATATAAAATTCATTTGTAGATAGATGGCTAGATACATATTGGACAATAAGAATCTGTTACAAAATATAATACTATTTTAATAGTATAAAAATATAAAATATTTATGGGTATGGCTGACCAAAGTTTAGAAAGTCTTCTTCACTGAAATCTATAAAACATTGCTGAAAGAAACTAAAGAAGACTTAAATAAATATAGGAGGCATACTCTGTTCATCTTTTTTGAAACTCATTATTGATCCCTACAAATTGATGCATAAGATTATACACAATGCCAATCAAAATCCCAGCAGCCTTGTGATAGAAATTGAAATGCCCAGTCTAAAATTCCTGTTGAACTGCACGGAACCTAGAATAGCCAAAACAATTTTTTTGAAAAGGGAAAATATTAGAGAATGAACACTCCCTTCTTTCAAGACTTATTATAAAACAGTACCAAAGACAGCATGTAATTTCTTAAATGCATGAAAATAGATTGGGGGAACAGAACAGAGATTCCAGAAATAGATCTACATGTAAATTAAAAAGTACTTTTTGACAAAGTTACAAAGACATTTTAATGAAGAGAGAATATACATTGCAATAAGTGGTCTTTTTTACTTTTTTAAAAATTTTAGACTATTACTGTGGTATAAATGTTTAGTTTATATATATTGTTTTTGCCCCACCTGAGTCAGAGCTATAAGCATGCCCATTCCCCAGACAGTGCACATCACACCCATTAGGTGTAAATATACTCATCCCTTCCTCAAAGCAGACAAAAATATATACCAGGGAACAAAAATCCTTATTCAATAAATGGTGCTGGGAAAATTGGATAGCCACATGTAGAGGACTAAACAGAACTCACACTTCTCACCTCTCACAAAAATCAGCTCACGGTGGATAACAGATTTAAACCTAAGGCATGAAACTAAGAATTCTAGAAGAAAATGTTGTAACAACTCTTATACACATCAGCCTCAGGAAAGAATTTATGAGGAAGATCTCAAAGGCAATCATAGCAACAACAAAAATAAATAAATGTGACCTGATAAAATTAAAAAGCTTCTGCACAGTCAAGGAAACTATCATAAGAACAAATAAACAACCTACAGAATGGGAGAAAATAAGTGGTCTTAAAACCATTGCAAACAAAACAAAACAATATTTTGATACATACCTCACACCATATACAAAAATTTAAGTACAAAGGGATTACATGTCTAAATGAAAAACCTAAAGCTATAAAATTTCTGGTAAAAATATAGGAGAAAATCTTTGCTACTTAGGATTAGTCAATAAATTGTTAAGGACAAAAACCATCTAATTTATTAATAAAAATGATATATTGGACTGCATCCAAATTAAGATCTTCAGCTTTTGAAAGAAACTTAAAGAGAAGAGATAAGTCACAGACTGGATTGGGATAAAATATTTGCAACACATGTAAGTGATAAAAGATTTTCAATTTTCTATATAAAAATATGTGTACATAAAGAACGCTCAAATCTCAATATTCAATAATCAAACAACCAATTTTAAAAAAAAAAACAGGCAAAAGATTTGAACAGACACATTTCCACAAAAGAGTTACTGATGGCAGATAATCACATGAATAGATGCTAAACATTATTAGTCACTAGGGATATGCAAATGAAAAGCCTCAATGAGAGGCTACTCCTATTAGAATGCCTAAAATTGAGGCCTGATTATACCCAATGTTGACAAGGATGTGAAGCACCAGAACTTTTATGCATTGTTGGTGAGAATGTACAATATTAGCATAATTCTGGAAAACAATTTGGCAGTTTCTTTTAAAGAAATTAAACTTACAGCTACCTTATGAATATGCTACTCTATACCTAGATATTTTTCAAAAAGGAAATAATCCATATGTCCATACAAATAGATGTACATGAATGTTTATAGCACCTTTATTTGTGAAGACCCAAAACAGAAACAGCACAAATATCCATCAAAAATTTTGTGGATAAAAACATTGATGTAGCTACACAATGGGATATTACTTTATCATAAAAAATGAATGAAATATTGATGTTCGTGACATATGGATTAATCATATAATTATTTTGCTGAGTTAATAAAACACTATATGATTCCATTTACATAAAACTTTTAAAGTGCAAACTAATGTATAGTGTCAGAAAACAGACCAGTTGTTATTTGGCAACAGGGATGCTGACAGGAGCACAAGGGAGAGTTTATAAATGGGAAGGAGGAAACTTCTGTGGATAATGGATATGTTCACTTTTTGATTGTGGTATTGGCTTCATGGGTGTATACAAATGTCAAAACTGGTCAAATTGCACACTTTTGTCTAGTTATTGTATGCCAATTTTAACTCAATATTTTTTTTATTTCAGGATATTATGGGGGTAGAAATGTTTAGGTTACGTGTGTTGCCTTTCCCACCCTTCCTCCACAGAGTCAAAGATTCAAGCATGTCCATCACCCTGATAGTGCGCATCACACTAATTATGTATGTATATACCCTTACCCTCCTCCCGCCTCCCATCTGCCCGACGCCTGATAAATGTTATTCCTATATGTCCACTTAGGTGTTGATCAGTGAAACCAATTTGCTGGTGAGTACATCTGGTGCTTATTTTTCCATTCTTGGGATACTTCACGTAGTAGAATGACTTCCAGCTCTATCCAGGAGAATATAAGAGGTGCTATATCATCATTGTTTCTTATAGCTGAATAGTACTCCATGCTGTAGATATACCACATTTTATTAATCCACTCGTGTACTGATGGACACTTGAGTTGTTTCCACATCTTTACAATTGTGAATTGTGCTGCTATAAACATTTGAGTGCAGATTTTTTTTTATAGAATGTCTTTTGTCCTTTTGGGTAGATGCCCAGTAATGGGATTGTTGGATCAAATAGTAGATCCACTTGTATTGCTTTAAGGTATCTCCATATTGCTTTCCACAGAGGTTGAACCAGTTTGCAGTCCCACCAGCAAAGTAGGACTGTTCCTATCTCTCCACATCCACGCCAAAATTTATTGTTTTGGGACATGTTAATAAAGGCCATTCTCACTGGAGATAAGTGAAATCTCATTGCAGTTTTGATTTGCATTTCCCTGATGATTAGAGATGTTGAGCATTTTTCATATGTTTGTTGGCCATTAGTCTGTCTTCTCTTGAAAACTTTCTGTTCATATCCTTTGCTCACTTTTTGATAGGGTTGTTTGATTTTTTTTCTTGCTGATTTTCCTGAGTTCTAAATAGATTCTAGCTATCAGCCCTTTATCGGATGTGTAGCATGCAAAAATTTTCTCCCGTTCTGTAGGTTGTCTGTTTGCTCTCATGACAGTTTCTTTGGCTGTGCAGAAGCTTTTTAATTTGATCAGGGCCCATTTATTTATTTTTCTTCTTGCTGTGATTGCCTTTGGGGTCATCTTGATGAATTCTTTGTCTAGGCCAATGTCTAGAAGAGTATCTCCAAAGTTTTCCTCTAGAATTCAAATAGTTTCACACCTTAGGTTTAAGTCTGTTACCCAGCATGAGTTGATTTCTGTGAGAGGTGAAAGTGTGGATCCTGTTTAAGTCTTCTACATGTGGCTATCCAGTTTTCCCAGCACCATTTATTGAATATAGTTTATTTTCCCCAGTGTATGTTTTTGTCTGCTTTAACAAAGATTAGAGGGCTATAGGAGGATGGTTTTATATCTGGGTTGTCTATTCTGTTTCACTGGTCAATGTCCCTGTTCTTGTGCCAGTTATAAGCTTTTTTAATTACTATAGCCTTGTAGTATAGTTTGAAGTCTGATAAATTGATATCTCCCATTTTGTTTTTATTCCTAGGATTGCTTTTGCTATATGGGGTCTTCTCTGGTTCCATGTGAAGAGTAAAATTATTTTTACTGCATCTGTGAAAAATGATGTTGGTATCTTACTAGGGATTGCATTGATTCTGTGGATCACTTTGGGTAGTACAGAAATTTTAGCAGTGTTGATTCTGCAGATCCACGAGCATGGTATAGTTTTCCACCTGTTTACGTCCTCTGCTATTTCCTCCTCAGTGTTTCGTAGTTCTTCCTGTAAAGGTCTTTTACCTCCTTAGTTAAATATATTCCTAGGTACTTTATTTTCTTTTTTGCTGTTGTGAAGGGTATTGAGTCTTTGATTTGGTTCTCAGTTTGAGTGTTATTGGAGTATATGAATGCTTCTGCTTTGTGTTTATTGATTTTGAATTCTCAGACTTTACTGAATTCATTTATCAATTCAAGGAGTCTCTTGGTTGAATCCTTGGGGTTTTGTAGATGTAATATCATATCATCAGCCAAGAGTGAGAGTTTGCTCTTTTCTGCCCCTATTTGGACACCCTTATTTCTGCTCTATTGTCTGATTGCTATATCAAGGACTTCCAGCACTATGTTGAATAGAAGTGGAGATAGTGGGCAACCTTGCCTTTTTCCAGTTCTAAGTGGGAATGCTTTCAATTTTTCCCCAATCAGTATGATGTTGGCTGTGGGTTTTCATATATGGCTTGTATTATTTTTAGGTAAGCCTTATTTTTTAAATGATTGCTCTTAAAAATGATATTTTCTCTGGAAAATATGAAAGTATATTTGGAAAATGCTAAAGATTAAGTATTTGTGGGGGAGAGAGAGTATTTTGTCACTGGCTTTATTAAGAAATGCTGGATTGTGGTGGCAATAGTAAAAGCAAGACTAGCTATCTCTGAACTTCAGTCTCCTGTTAAAATTCTCTGTGGACAATATTCCGCTTTGCTGACTTCCCAGGGGCTAGGTCACTGCCACTGCCCCACATGTATTAGGCCACTGGTCCACACCAGGTTTCTGAGCAAGAAAGGGGTCAAATTAGTGTTTGGTTCATGGCCTCCAGACACCATTATTTTAGTGTGTAGGACTTTCAGTAGGGTAATAATCTTGCTTCTTATGAGAGCCTTCCGTTTCTTATAGCACAGGGTGGCATGCATCAAACTCCTCTATGATGTATGTGACCTAAAGGCAATTCCTTTGTCTGTCATTTTTATAAGTGGCAATGCCTCCCCACACACATCACACCTCCCTGCATCCGTCTACTCACCCAGACACGTAGAAAAACCAAGTATGTTTCCTCCTAATCTGTGTAATAAAGTGTTAAGGAAAAAAGTTTCTCTTCAGTGCCTAGTCCTTATCTCCAATGTCTGCCTAATTATTACCTGCCAATTAATTATGACCTGCCAGTCTGGCCCTTGAATCTGTAGGATCCTATCTTCCCCCCCCCTTCACACACATCTGCCTTTCCCTTCCTTCCCTCTCTCCCCACTATCAAAGAACTCACAAATACATACACACACACACACACACACACACACACACACACTCCTTCCTTTCACATAATATTGATTTAATTTTCATCATCATAATCAGTGCACCTTGTTGTTGCAAGATTTTTCCCTATAGAGTTGGCCACATCTCCACAGCTCATATAGAGAGGCAGCAGATAGGTCTAGGTTTCTAGGCCTTGCTATATATATGGAATTATTTGGAATGGTAAAATTCTTCAGTGTGTTTTTGCTCCTGGTCTGCTGACTTTTATTACATGTTTTATTGAGCATTTGGTTGAACACTGTTGGTCTTAGGTTTTCTTGGAGAAATGGTAATTCCTTGAGTAGAATTTTTTTGAAGTCCCTTGAAGAGGATTTCTTTTTACCATCATTGTCTTCTGCACCTGCTAGGGAAATAGGGCAAGCTAGAAGGGCATTGATTTTGGGTAAGAGGATGGGGACTGGGCGGGAAGGGGGCTTTATGAGAAGGAGTGCTAGCTGAAGAGGGCATTTGTGCCTGGCAAGGACAAGTAGAAGCTGTAGGTGGGATCTATGGAAAAGAGAGGTAGAGCTTGGATGGGGTCATCTCACATTGCCACATCCTCTGGCCCTGGATTCACAGGTGGTCTTCATATTCCTCCCTCTGGTAGTGTCATTGATTGTTCCAAAATGGATTTGGGCTCAGGTAGTTTACTTATCACATTAGCCACATTGAAGCCAGCATTGGTCTGCCCTAGGGATTTTGCTTTTTCTTTATATACTCTTCTCAGGTCAGTGAGGAGCCATACTCATCAGCTTTTTTGGTCAATGCTGTTCTTTGCCAACCAATGATAATCCTGGGATGGCTTAGATTACAGGAAGCACCACTTTTGACAATGTCATAAGAAAGGGGTATTACTGGGAGGCCAAGATTCTCTAATTAAATACAGAGGATGTTTATCACCACCAAAAGAGTCTTCTCCACCTGATCTGATTCTTGTAATTTTCCTACATTCAATTTTAGTGGTACACATGGCAGGGAAAGTGTGTTTTCTCTGAGCTATTCCCCATTGCCACCCCTTTTAGTGGTTCATTGTGTTGCCTCCCATACCTAACAATTATCTAGCATTTTAAACAATTTACCAACAATTTTTAAGCTAACGTGTCCATAGTTAATCTCAGTAGAGGTAGAAATCATTCCAATTCCCTTCAACAAATTTTCCTTGTGCATATTTCAATTCTTGGATAGTATCAAAGGCAACATTTTCATCATACCACCTATCCCCAGTGTCGATTTGCCTCCCCTTAGTTTTGTTTTCAGTCTGTTAAGAGTGAAACTAGTGATAAGAAGCAACAATAGGAGTGAATCTCAGGATAATCACATTGAGTGAAAGAAATCAGACAATAAAGAGTGCATATTGCATGACCCCATTTATATAAAATTTTAGAAAATGCAAACTAATCTATGGTATCTGAAAGCAGCTCAGTGGTTTCTTGGAGCAGAGTGGGAGGGGTGGAGATGAAAATAACTGCAAAGAGGCATGAGAAAATTTTAAATGTAGTGGATATGTTCACTATCTTGATTGTGGTGATGGTTTCACAGATGTATGCATATATCAAAACTTACCAAATTAAATACTTTAAGTATGTTCAGTTTATTTTATGTCAATTATACCTCAATAAGTCTATTTAAAAAGTTTAACAAGAAATGTAATTAGCATTCCTTAAACAGAATGAGTCTCAGGAACCTTTTAAAATATCATGTTAATTAGTACATTGGTAAAGATTAATAAACAAAAACTTAAAAAAATTTATAAATACCCTCTAAACTTTTTGAAGCCTTCTTCTAATTTCCTCCTAATTTTATTGATCTGATTTTTAAAGTAACTATTATTGTTTTTGGCTCTCAGACTTCATTTTTCTAAAAAGGAGAAATTTTTATGGCAATAAAGTTATTTGTCTTTCATATCAAATCCACACTACTTTGGGCTTACATTTCTAATTGCCTACTCTCTGATCAGATGTTGAGTATTATTGTTTGATTTCAGGAAAGAACAATCAAGTGATCATCTTAAGAAGCTGAAGGATAATTAAAAACAAAGTAGGTAAAAAATATTCCCAAATTGGAGGCAATTATTCTGTTCCATTCACTCTAATCCCGTTGTGCCACTTGGACTCCTAGGGCTACTTTCCTTTAATTCATTTAATGTGTCCATTTACCTCAAATTCATTGAATGTCTCTTATGACTCAAGCACTTTTACCAACTTCAGATGACCTAACTTCTAATTTCAGCTTTACTACTATGGCAGACAAAATATAACCCCTCTAAAGATGCTCCTTCCCAATCTCCAGGACATGTGAATATGTTGCCTTGAATGGCAAAAAGGCTTTGCAGATAGAATTAAGGCTAAGAAATTTGAGATGGTGAGAGATTATTCTGGATTATCCCGGTGAAACGGATCTAATAAAATGAATCTTTAAAAGCTAAGAACCTTTCTTGTCTATGGTCAGAGGGATATGTGAGTACAGATAATAGAGAGATACAATGCTTCTGGCTTTGAAGATGAACAAAGGGTTCCATGAGCTAAGGAATGTGGACGCATTCTAGATATCTTGTCAACATTTTTATTTTAGCCCAGTAACAGCCATGTTGTACTTCTGGCCCACAGAATTGTAAGATAATAAAAGGTGTGTTATTTTAAACCACTAAATTTGTGGTAATTTGTAACAGTGGCCAACAAAATTAATATAACCACATAGCTACTTATACATCATATGACCATGGATAAACCTAACCATATCTGTCCTACTTTTTCCAAAGATTTGTTGAACAGATTTTCTACTAAACTGACTAAAATATCGCTAGCAAATTAACTCCTCCAAAATTGGGTATAAAATGTGGAACCCTTCCAAAAAGGCAACCAGTTAGCTACAAATCATAGTTTGATAACAGAGAATAGACTGAGAGGGTTGGAGTGTTTTTTGTTTTATTTTGTTTTTTGTCAATGAAGCATTCTGCTTTTAGTAAAATGCACATACCACTCTGAAAATTTGAGAATAATAGTTTTAAGCAATGTCGTGAAAGCTTTTTATTCAACAGAATAAAGCAGGGGAGTTCTGAAAAAGAATATATATGTTCTTAGATTTTCTTTTACATATGTGCTTTTTCTCTTTGACTCTTGTGACAACAAATATGAAGCATGTTTAGGCTATTCCAAAGGTATAAGTTCTCACAGTGATAATAATGTGAGGTGAAAGTAAATATAGCTATATTGAGATTTTTGTGTGCAGCCAAGAGACTGACTTTATGACTCACTTATAAAGCTCTAGAAACAGAAGTTAAAATTCAAATGCTTAAATGACCTTAATAGCAATATAAACATACTATTATTATTGATTACTTTTTCATATTAATGTGCTCATGAAGCTATTGCCAATTGCCTATTAATTCCCTAACTTCAAGTGTAATAATAGTGTTAAATAAAAGCCATTATTCTGGCAGAATGTGATTCAAACAGTGAATCAACATATCAGGTACAATGTACACTATTCTGGTGACAGGTACCCTAAAAGCCTTGACTTCAGCATTATATTATACAATTAATTCACCCATGTAACAACAACGGCAAAAACCACTTTTACTCCCTAAATCTACTGAAATAAAAAAAGCTATACAAGGTATCCAACATGTAAAAAAAAAAAAAAAATCTTATGTTGGATGGAGGGCAGGCGGGAGGGGGGAAGTAGTGTAGAGTTACATAATGTGTGCCATCCGCACCACCTGGGGATTAGACTCGCTTGAAGCGCAGCCATGTGGGGGGGAGGGGGGAGGGGCAATGTATGTAACCCAAAGAATAAAAAAAATAAATAAATAAAATAAAAAAATAAAAAAAAAAAAGTTAACTTTGTGACCAAGAACTTGAAGAATGTATCATCTCTTCAAATTTCTCCTTCTTTGTTAATGAGAACCTCTCAGGTGACTTCTCTTCTGCAAGTTTCTGGTTTTACTTTTTAAATTTCTTTTTTTTAGCTAAAAGTCTGTGTGTGTGTGTGTGTGTGTTAAGAACAGTTAACATGAGATCCACTCTCTTAGCAAATTTTTAAGTACAAAATTCCTATTGTTAACTATGAGCACTATGCTGTACCACAGATTTGTGGAACTTATTTATCTTGTATAAATATAAATTTATATCCATGGAACAACTCTCCATGACCTTCTCCTTCCTTCTCCTGGTAACCACCATTCTGTTGTCTACTTATATACCTTTGACTATTTTAGGTGTCTCAAATAAGAGGAATCATGCAGTATCTGTCCTTCTGTGAGTGACTTATTTCACTTAGCATAATGTCTTCCAGGTTCATCCATGTTGCCCATTGACAAATGAATACATAAAGAAAATGTGATATATACATACAATGGAATATTATCCAGCCTTAAAAAAGAAGGAAACCTTATCATTTGGCTAAAATTCTGTAGGTAGATTTTATTTATCTAGGCTTATTTATCTTAGGCTTGTGCCTAAGCACAAGCCAAAGATGAGTAGGATTCAGGTACAATGAATGAGACTTAGGTTAAATGTTCAAAGAACTGTTCAATTTTGAAAAGGATTACAGTAAAAAATGGATGACTCTTGGTAGACTTGGAAGGTATAGATGCTTGATGGAAGTTTGGAGAAAGATGCTACCAAACACTGAAGCTAGTCTTTAAAATCTATGGTTATATCTTTACAGGTATGACTTAATTAAACTGAGTTATGTCATTTGGCTGGTATTAATTGAAATGTTTTATTAAAATAATGATACTATGTAATAGGATCCAGAATACCTAAGATTCCACTGATATTGCATTAAATCATTGATCCAATGGGTATCATAGTGGAAAAAACAACACTGGGTTTAGTGTTTGGTTCAAGTCCCAACAGAATTCATTAATTGTGTTTATACATCATTTAAACTTTCTGAGCCTTAGAGTCTTCATCTGTAAATAGTTATTAGTACATTAAGTATGAAATGTCCGATTTCCTTAAGTACTAAATTTGACAGTTGATATCGCTGACATTTCACTTTGACACTTCTTGTTTTATTTTTATTATGAAGGTACATCCTCAGTCTTTCAAATGCTTGTTTTAGCCTGTGATTATCTTTCAAATTTATCTTTTAGAGCAATTTTTTGTGAAACCATGGATAAGTCCAAAATTTGTGTTATTTTTTAATATTAGTTCTGTTGTGAAACCAATGCAATGCAGACAGCTCAAAATATTAACCAAGTGTTTGGGAAGGATATAGTTAATGGACACACAGTAGGTGGATGGTTTCAGAAGTTTCGTTCTGGTGATTTTAATCTTGAAAATGTACCATGTGGGTGACTTGAGACCAAGGTGGACAACGATGACCTGAAAGCTAAAGGGGAAGCAAATCCATCTTAACCTACGCCTGAATTAGCATCAAGGTTTGATGTTACTATTCCAACAATATTGGACCATTTAAAAGAAATGGGAAAGGTAAAGAAGATATATAGATGGGTTATGCATGAATTAAATGAGCATAGCAGATAAATCGTCTTGAAGCTTGCCTTTCTTTGCTGTCATGACATAGAGGCGAATCATTTCTATACCATATTGGTATGTGTAATGAAACATGGAAAAATGGAATCCTTTTGACAATCACAAGTGTTCAGCACAATGGTTTGATAAAGATGAAGTGCCAAAACACAGTCCAAAACCAAATATTCATCAAAAGAAGATAATGGTGGTCCATAGCTGGTATTACCCACTATAGCTTCATGAAACTTGGTTAATTGGTTATAGTGGATGTCTACTGCAACCAATTGGATGAAATGATGAGGATGCTTGTGATTAAGCAGTAGAGACTGGTCAATAGAGATAGGCAAATCCTATTGTAAGACAATGCTCGACCACATGTTGCACAAACAATGCTGCTTAAACTATAAATGCTGGACTTAGAAACTCTCTGTCATCCACGGTATTCACCAGTCCTTGCACCACTGACTACTTCTTCTTCCAGGCTTTGAACCACTTCTTGCAAAAAAAAATATCCAATTCACAACAAGCTGTGTAAAATTCCTTTCACAATTGCATCACCACTCGCTCTCCACACTTCTTTGCTGCTGGCATAAACTAGCTACTCTTGAGATGGCAAAACTGTGTCGATAGTTTAGGCACATACTTTGATTAATTGTACTGCTTCCTTTTTGAGATATAATAAATAAACTTTTAATTGAAAATCAGACATTTCATATTTAATGACCTAATGTAATTCTATTTCTCCACCAGACCTATCATGTTATTGTGGAGGTCAAAATAAACTAACAAATGTAAAAGTAACATGAAAATGGTAATGCATTATCTCCCTCAGATTATATAAGACTTTTGTATCATTTTCATATTAAAAATATCCTTACAGTTAGGAAAGGGTCAAAATTTAATTGATCACTCAGTCATACAATCTATAAATGTCAGGGTCAGAATTATGTTTGGAACCCAGAATTTCTTGCTTCTAATCCTGTGCTCTCATGCATTCTCCTATAAACCACTCTTAAATTAATGTTTCTGATTAATTTGTTGAAATCAGGTTTTAGGAGTAGAGCAAAGTAAGAAATGTGCAGTGGCATTAACAGGGCTTATTACTAGAGTTTAATCTCTCTCTTCAAACATAACAGACTGAAAATAAATATACAGAGTCAGCCTTAGGATCATTTAAAACCTGCAAATCTGAGTAGAATCCATGTATACAGAGTCAGTATTGAAATTTACTTTCGGAAGAATTCATATTGCTATGACGTGTAACTAACTTCAGATGGGGCCAATTTTGAACCATTCATTTCTATTTGAAGCAGTTTGATTTTATATGTCTGCCACCCAAAAAAATATTTTAAGGAAGCCCATTAGTGAGATTAAGTAGAATGCTTTTTACAATTTGCTTCAACATCAATATGCGATTGCATATTAAGGACATTTATGATAACACAATGTTATCACATTCTAGAGTCATATACTAGCCTCTAATTAGATGTTTGTGACAAATATTCTTGGTTCTCAAAAAATTAACTAACTTTTCATTTGCATTATTTGAAAGAGATAAAAAAACGGGTACTTGACATTTGCACATTGGTGAGTTTTAGGAGAACTGTAAGCAATTTGAGCTTCACAAACTGGAAATGTAGAGATGAAAAATGATTCTTATATATAAATGAGATACTGAAAAAAAATCAGAAGTTCAATTTGAGGAAAATAGAAAAATCAACTAACCACTTGGACAAGTTTCCATTGTTTTCACAACTGTAAACCTAGATTAAATAAATGGAAAATGATCATGCTTCAAATCGGATGATTCAGAAGTATATAAGTAGCAGATTCAGCTATTCAGCTATAATTTCACCCCACATTAAGTAAATCATAACCATTGTTATAACCATTTTCATCGACTTTTATGCTAGTAAAAGGAATCAATGGATCAATAAGCAATCCCTGCTGTTATGATTTGGACATTGCTCAGCTTAACACAGTTGCCTAGAGGATTTTATTCTAGATAGAGACCAGATAAAAGGCTTATAATTTTTTATTATTATTCAAATTTGAGACATTTCCAAAAAGGATGCTTTACTTTCATTTTAGAACCACAGTGAAGCAAATGTAACATTTTTTTTCTTTAAAGTGGTAGTTAATACCTTATAGAGGAGGACATTGAAAGAGTCAAATTGTTATGCAAATAACAACATATTATAAGCTGCATAAGAGTCTACATTTTAGTTATCAAGAATGTATATATAAATATGCATATACATATATATGTGTGTGTGTGTATATATATATCTGCAGTGATGTGGTGAAGTTTCAATGAAATCTGATGGTATTCAGATTTTCTCAAGGCATTATTTATTGATTATCAAATATAATTAATGCTATTTCTTCTAAAGATAACATTAAAATGTCCTGGAAGGAAACACAGCATGCATAATGTATTCTCTTTCTCTCTTGCTTTTCTTTTCTTCATATATTTACTATATGAAATATATTTGCATCTTGTCAAACTGGATTACAAAACTATCCCAAGGAATTTCTTTACATATCTGAGATTTAATGCTTATCACATATTCACATAAAAAATCCAGAGATAAAATGTGGCATTTGTTCTCCTATGCCAAGAGCTTGGAAATTATTTTTGTTCAGTTTTGGTTTTATCTTTCTAGCAAAATAGTAAAAGTTTGTTTGAATGATATTTGTGTATTTATGTTCTCTTTGTGTGTGTGTGTGTGTGTGTGTGTGTTGGGCCATGTTCTGAAACACACATTAGAAACATTACATTTTATGTTCACATACATGAAGTCACATCTTGCTATATAAGGAATGTAAATTTTTGTGAATATAGAGCTCATAAAATTACACAAATTATGGAGTTGGATCTGAATTCTATGGCAGCACATATACTTGGTTTCATCTTAAAATGAAATAATAACATAAAGAATCTCCTAAATACATATTATATACATAAAAAAGCTCTTTCAATAAGACTACTTGCTATAGCAGGTGCATGTTTTTCACGATAAGATCATTTTCCTAGGCTAAAGCCTAATAGCTGTCTATTGTAAAGCATTCGCTTCTAAATGTGATTGAATAGTTAAACTTCAGCAGTGTTTGCCAGTTCATAAACGAAGCCTATATATCTGCAATTACTTTTCTTACTGCTGGCAACAGAAATATCTGTGACTGCCTTGGCTTTGTTATCATAAGGCTCTGGTGCTGAATGAGAAAGGGACAAATTGAGGTAAATAGGCTTTGTATATATTAAAGTAATTGGCATGAGATGCTTGATGCAGGGCCCTTTGAATATCAGGTGAGTTATTAGTGGATGCCTTAATGGACGGAGCTCACCAAGAATTCATCCTTTTTTTCTGGCTGATAGCAGATAACTGGATTTAAAGTCTTTAAGGTCCCATAATCAGAATTTAGGATTAGGTTGGGAGCTACCAAGTTTGGGGCAAAAAGTCATAGGGTCTTGTAGAAGAGGAAATTGCAAATAGAAATTACAGGGCAATTAACTGTAAAAAATGAATTTTATTAATAATTCCAAAGAAGTAATTGCATTATTTTGTGGATCAAATTTTGATTCTTTTATGTGTATATATCATGTACAGACAGCTACAGGCATACCTCAATCATATTGCAGGACTGCTTCTAGACCATCACAATACAGAGAGTTTTGCAATAAAACAAGTCACACAAAGTTTTTGTTTTCCCAGTGCATATAAAACTTATATTTAAACTATACCATAGTCTATTAAGTGTATAATAGCATTATGTCTAAAAATATACATACTCTAATCAAAATACTTTATAGCTAAAAGCTGACAATGATCTGAGCCTTCAGCAAGTCATAATCTTTTTGCTAATGGAAAGTCTTGCCTCAATGTGCATGGCTGCTGACTGATTAGGGTGGTAGCTACTGAATCTTGAAGTGGGCATGGCAATTAAAATAATGCAACAATGAAATTTCACATTAATTAATTCTTCCTTTCATGACAGATTTTTCTGTAGCCTGTGATGCTATTTGATAGCATTTTACTCACAGTAAAACTTCTTTCAAAATTGGAGTCGATCTTCTAAACCCCTGTCACTGTTATATTAATTAAGTATATGAAATATACTAACCTTTGTTGTCATTTCAACAATATTTATAACATCTTCACAAGTAGATTCCATCTCAAGATACCACTTTTTTTACTCATCTGTAAGAAGCAATTCCTCATCTGTTAGAGTTTTATCATGAGATTGCAGCAATTCAGTTACATCTTCAGGATCCATTTCTAACTTTAGTTCTCTTGCTATTTCCATCACATCTGCAGTTACTTCCTCCATTGATGTGTTGAATTCCTCAAAGTCATCTATGAGGATCGGAATCAACTTCTTTCAAACTTCTGTTAATGTTGATATTTTGACTTTCTCCCATGACTCAAGAATGTACTTGATGACATCTAGAATGCTGAATCATTTCCAGAAAGTTTTTAATTTATTTTGCTCAGATTCATCAGATAAATCACTATCCATGGCAGCATTAGCCTTAGGAAATGTATTTATTAAATAATGAGACATGAAAGTCAAAATTACTCCTTGAGCTATTGACTGCAGAATGGATTTTGTGTTAGCAGACATGAAAACAATATTAGTTTTCTTGTACATCTCCATCAGAACTCTTGGATGATTAGGTGCATTGTAATATTTTGAAAGACATCTTATTTTCTGAGCAGTAGATTACAACAGTGGGCTAAAACTATTCAAATAAACCATGCTGTAAACAGATGTGCTGTCATCTGGGCTTTATTTTCCCATTTATAGAGCACAGGAAGAATAGATTTAGTATCATTCTTAAGGGCCCTATGATTTTCAGAATAATAAATGAACACTGGCTTTAACTGAAAGTCATCAGCTGCATTAGCCCCTAACATGCCCA
Source organism: Cheirogaleus medius (assembly GCA_008086735.1). Taxonomy (NCBI): domain Eukaryota; kingdom Metazoa; phylum Chordata; class Mammalia; order Primates; family Cheirogaleidae; genus Cheirogaleus; species Cheirogaleus medius. The sequence continues at coordinate 6,020,821 of VBSM01003018.1, forward strand.
GGATTTGAAGCTAGGCATTGACCTCTCCTCTCTAGCTATGAACGTTCTAGATCTCATCTTCTTCCAATATCAAGCTATTTCATTTACACTGTAAACTCTGTTGTTTAGTGTAGCTACTTTCATCAACAATCTTAGCTAGATCTTCTGGATAATTTGTTGCAGCTTCTACATCAGCACTTGCTGGTCTATCTTGCACTTTTATGTTATGGAGATGGTTTCTTTCCTTCAACCTCATGAAACAACATCTGATAGCTTCAAATTTTTTTTCTGCAGCTTCCTCACCTCTTTCAGCCTTCCCAGAATTTAAGAGAGTTAGGACCTTGTTCTGGATGAGGTTTTATCTTAAGGAAATGCTGTGGCTGGTTTGATCTTTTATCTAGGCCACTAATACTCTCTCCATTATTATTAATAAGGCTGTTTTACATTTTTTATTTTTTGTCATTCATGTGTTCCCTAGAGTAGTACTTTTAATTTCCTTCAAGAACTTTTCTTTGCATTCACAACTTGGCTGTTTGGTGAAAGAGGCTTAGCTTTTGGCCTATCTTGGCTTTCAATATACCTTCCTCACAAGTTTAATCATTCCTAGGTTTCAATTTAAAATCTGAGACGTATGACTCTTCCTTTCACTTGAACACTTAGTTAAGATAATCGCAGAGTAAGCAATTGGCTTAATTTCACTATTGTTTTGTCTCAGGGAATAGGGAATCCCCAGGAGAGAGAGAGAGAGATGGGGGCATGGTCAGTTGGTGGAACAGTCATAACACACACATTTATCAATAAGTTCACCCTCTTCTGTGGAAGCAGTTTCTGGTATTCCAAAATAATTACAGTAATAACATCAGAGATCACTGATCAAATATCATGAAAACAGATATAATAACGAAAAAGTTTGAAATATTGTGGTAATTACCAGAATGTAACACAGAGACACTGAAATGAGCACATGCTGACACGCTGTTGGAAAAATGGAGCCCATAGATTTGCTTGTCTCAGGGTTGCCACAAACTTTCAATTTCTAAAAAATGCAATATCTGCAATGTGAAATAAAGTGAAGCACAAAAATCCAGACGTATTTCTGGATATTGTGTGGGTTCTTGTTTGTTTGCTGTTATTTCCCCTAAGGGATAAATTTCCCAAATGCTATTGGGCTTATATAAATATTATATATTATATAAAATATTGCTCTATAAAATTGAAATTTTAGCTGTTGAAGTTATATCAAAAACCAGAGAACATTCTTATTAGCAAAGGATTGTGGTTCAGATCAGGTGTCATGCTCTCTAGACAGAAAATTAAGCTCCAAGGAAATATACTTGCTGTGGAAGAAACATAATTTACAATGTCAGTAATAAAATTAGTATTTTGTATAATACAGAAAAAATAATGGAGGCCCACAAGTCAGCACATCAAAATCAGGATGCAAAGGAGTGCATTTTTAAGATGATTTAAAATCAGTTTTTATAAGCACTCCAAGAACATTTTCAAAATATATCAGTGTTAAGTGTATCCTATATAGGCAGCAAGTTGATTTATGTATTCCTGTAGTCACCTTCCCTTGGGCTGCATCAATTTTACTATATGAATTTGCAGAGTTGAGGAAGTAGAGGTTTAGGGATTTAGTGAGCTTCAATATTGCCCTGGATTGGTTATCTGTTAGGGTTAGAATAGGAAGTGATATATATATATATGCATATATATGTATATATATGGATTTGATGGGGTTTTATTTGATTTTACTTCTAATAGAACATGTGAGATGTGTACCTTAAACAGTCTTATATATTACATTAGTTTTAAAAAATAATTTTTAAATTATTTAGCCTATATGGCACTATTAATTGATTTAAAATCAAAGAAAGAATAAATTCATGCACAGGTCCACCACCCTAATAAGCCCTAATTTGGCATTGGTCAAAATTCTCTTTTAATTCTTGTAAACATATGTATATAATTTATATATTCAAAAATAATAGTTGACATTTATCGGGTCTTTATCATGGGCACTTTCCATGTGTTTACTCATTTAAACTTCACAACACCTCTATGGAATAGATAAGTATTAATACTAATATCATGCCATTTTACAGATAAGGTAAGTGAGGCACCAGGCCATTAAATATCCTGAGCAAGCTCATATCAAAAGGAATTGTCAGCATAAGAGTTTAAAGAGGAAATTTTACTATACAGTCAGCATGCTTAAGCATAATGTTATATCATTATGATAGTATAGATGCCATTTAACATGATATTATTTCAACAAAGAGTTTTCTTGGAAAGGCAACATGGTCATCACGGTTTTTCAAATGTCAACTGTGTTCAGCATGTCCATAGGTACTATGTGGATATGGGACAACAGTAGAAGCACTATCACCAACTCTCATGGAACTTTGCGTTGATGAGAGTATAATATCCCAAGGTAAACAGCTTTCAGGCCATGGCTCTGTGAGCTCAATAGATTTTAGAAGCAGTGTTTATTGAGCTTATTTTTAGTTTATTGATTTTGTTTATATAGGAGTTATCTTTTTAAGTAATTATTTGCTTCCCTCACTTGTCCATAGCTAACTGGGGGCAGAGACCAAGTTGTTTTCATCTCTGAATTCTCAATGACTACTACAATTACTTGCAAACAGTAGAAACTCAATAAAAGTTATGTGAAACAAATGATGTTTATATTTTTGTCTCCCTGACTTTCAGTTGTGGTTCATGCATGGTTTCTATGCAAACAATATGCCTCTGGGAATCAGAAGACAAAGGAATAATTGGAAAATCTGCAACATTTTTATTCATACAAATATTTAATTGAGTTCAATTCCACAGATAATCATTTAACATCTACTTTGTGCCCACCTCTCAGGTGAGAGTATGAAGACACCTTACAAACTGTAAGACAGTATGCAAATATAAAGGGTTTTATCACAACGTACTATTTTAGCAATCACATACTGACTTTCATTGGTTTTTCATAATTAAATTAAAAAATTATCCTCCCACTTGCTAGCTTAGTCTAAACTCAGTCTCTAGGCCAATATGACTGAATCAGGATGTGTAGCAACAGTCTTCTCACCACAGTTTGGTGGGATAAAACTGAGCCTAAGTCTTCTCCCAGACATGGGATCAGTGCTTCCAGTGGTGCACTCTTGGTACTTTTGTTGCTCTTTGGTCCCAGTGTACCTTCACCCCCCCACCAGTCCATACCAATCACTATGGCATAGTGGTCCCATAAAGAGAGCTGAGCTTGAATCCAGGGCTCATACTCTTTGACTGTCTAGCCCTGCTATATTGACAGGCTAATTTCTTCAGTGTCTTCACACTCCAGTTTTCCATAGTGGAAGAATTTCATGCCAAGCCTTGGCTCTCCTCTACAGTGTGCTCGAGAATGGGCCCATAAGCTTCAAACTGGGGTAAAATATTTTAATTAGTAAGATATTGAACATATGACTAAAATTCTGCCCTGCTCATAAGACATATATAGTCTAATGAAAATGAAAATAGCTTATATAAAGTAATTTCTCTATTCAGTAGTTTATTCAAAAAATACATACTGAAGTCTTGGGAAAGGAATTACTATGCAAGCCCACACAGAAGGAAGCATTTCCCATGAGTGTCAGGGAATCATTTTCTTCAGAAGATCAGATCCCCATGTTTGTGAAAGGAAGAGGAGAGGCATGCCTGTCCTAAAATGCCATCACAGAGATCTTGACACAAATACCAAAGCCTTCAGGGTAGAGAACAGTTATATCACACCACATGGTGAAATCAGTTTGCTTTCAGTGTGACAAAGCTGTCTGAGTGACTAGATAATCTAGATCAGTTGCAAACATCCACGATCAACTAAAGGTTCAACACAATTTGCATTATTAATCACTACCTGTGAAAGTTTGTATTGCACCTGACTTGGGAGCAAAATTACTAATAGCATGCTTATCTGTAAACGGAAAGACCTATTCATGAGCTCTGTACATTTTTTTCCTAGGTGACAATAAAGGTACAGATTCATGTTCTTCCTGATATATCTTATCAGCATGTTGAACATCTGAAAAACATCATTGCTATACATTAACTCAATTCATGGACAGCTTCACTGAGACAACACTTAATTAAATATCAAATATTTTTAGTACGTTTTTCAAAAAATTAAGTCAGATTCACTACTTACATTCGAATGTCTAATGGCAGCAATAAAATAATTGCCCAAGCAACAGGCTGTTTTTGAAGGTTTTTGCAAGCATTTGAGTTTCAAAATATGTTAAATACGCTTCTTTACACAATATTTCAAGATTTCTCAATTTTTGTTATTTATTTTATATTTTAGCTGAAATATCCCCGTGAGTGTATAGTGATGATTGTAAAGAAATGTAGTGGGGATAGATACTAGTTTGCCAGAGTATTATAACATTTATAGTGCCAGGTTACCAGATAATTTTTCTACAATATTGTACAACTTCACCATACAATGTTGAAGCAAGAACAGACCTTGAACTTCTTACCATAATCATATACTATTGTTGTCGCTGAGGAGGAAGTTGAAGCCAAAAGACATCAAGTGCATTGCTCAAGATCACAAAGCTAGATAGTAGCAGAATTGAGACTAGAACTCAAGCCATCATTTCCAAAGCTACTTCTCTTTTCATTTTAGTATAAAGTAGGCTTATATTAGAGCGCATTGGGGATTTATTTATAAGGACTTCATTATAATGTAACTTCCCTTCATGGCATAGATTTGGAAAATGGTTAGAGAAGTCTGATGAATTTAGAAGGGATGTGTCTGTGTGTGTGTGTGTGTGTGCATGTGTGTGTGTTTGATGGGACTACATTTCTTGAATAATTATATGTATAATGACAGAACTAACTTATAATGAGCCTTCCACATGGAGCCACCTGCACATTCATTTTGAATTTTCTAGATATTTAGACCATAGAAACTTAGAGCTGGAAGGAGCCATGGATCAGTGCTCTCTAATTTCCAGAGAGGTTAAGGACCTCCTTGAGCAACAAAGAAAAGCCTTCTCTATATAAAAATATATATGCTCACAAAATTGCATATACCATGTACAGGGGTTTCTGGAGCCACAATAACTCAGGATAGATTCCTTGTACTATCTCAGACGAAATCTCCTTTGCTAAGTGAGTATATGGAAGTGAGATTAGATCCTGCCATATGTGACCTATTCTAACACCACTTTATATAAAGAAGTATACATATAAACAGTGAATGGGAGAATGGGAGGAGACGTCCAAATTTCACATCACCCCATCCCTTCTTTGTTGAGTTACAATACTAGTTTTTCTACTTAACCAATTAATTGCAATAATTTTGTCCTTTTCCTCAGAAGATTATATATGAGTAAAATACTATCATACTTGATTATATATATATTAGGTCATGCTTTACCTGCAAAGCATTGAGACATTAATTTTTAATCACAACTATTGTAGGCATAAATTACAGAAAGGTTTTATATATAAAAAAGCATCCCTAACAAGAGCTTATGTTATTAAAAGACCAAGTTTAGGACTTCACATAGATCCTATTTGCAATGCGTAATTTGTATATATTCCTCACTGTTACATACGTAATCACCAGCTAAGTAAGATACCAGTGCTATGAGATAACTTTCTATCTCAGAACTTCATTCCTGCTATAATTGTATAAAGATAATTGGAAGTGGTTTCAGTTTTTAAGTTTCCAGCGTTTAGTGTGACAATTATAAAATCAGTGTACTTTTACAAGACATACTTATTAATAGTTACATAATAGTCACAATTATCCAAATTACTTCCCATAAATGCAGCAAAGTGCATGTGTTTTGAAATCCTTGGTTTGGCTTATTGATGTTGTGCACAGTTGCCCCTCACATCCTCTTGTAGAAGTTTTAGAAGGGCTTTTCCTTGTCAGGAAAATCAGCAAAGAGTCATTACCACCTGACTGGGGGACACATGAAACTGTTTAATTACAGCACTGCAGAGTTGGCCTCTCCAAATGCATTGTCGATAACAGGACCTCCTAGTTTAATAGGATTCTGGGCAATCCATAGAGAGAGAAAAAAAAAAGGTAGGAAAGAGAACTGAGAATGTTTATCTGAAATGGGCCCATGCTGGGAAGAACCTCAGAGGTTGGAAATATAATCTATTTGAAGCCCTGGGAGCCAGTGGCAGTTCTGCAAACATGAAAAACTAAGTACATTTGCCTTTCCAATAACTATCTTTCACTTGTGTGATGAAAGCATAAAATAGAAGTGTTATTGATTTTTACATTTATATTTGCATTCTTTCCCTGTCATAGGCAGAAAAATCCTTTGATTTTGCTCTAAGCAGGAAATAACTTGCAATAGAAATCTATGTATGCTGCAGCTTCCACCTTCATCACGTATTATAGAGTTCCACTGAAGTGATCATATTAATGCAATCTGCTTCAGTTCATTTTCCAGCTTACAAATTTGTTTACTCTCTCTTGCTACTATATTTTGTACATGATTAGGTGCATTTTCCTTAGTTTGGCAAACAAAATCTTGCCTAATCTGACTTCCTCTCCAAATGCCCCCTCATTTCTTCCCCTACATAGAACCTACACTCTAGGTCACTGACTTATCTAAAATGCCACTTGTCATGCCAGCCTTCCCTTTCTCTTTAAATTTACTGTTCTGTGTGCTAGAATTTCCATCTCCTTATCTGTCATGCAAAATTTATTCTCCAAGACTCTGCATGTTATTCAAGTCTTTCCTACCATGTCCCTTTCGCCATGAGAGAGATAATCAATCTGCTTTTCTGTGTTCTTCAGCACTTAGAGGGCTTTTCTGGAATGGCATGTACCAAGTGGTAGTGCAGTTTCTTTGTTTATGTGTCTTTCATTCCCCACTTGATCCAAGGTAGAGAGTGTGTTTTGTTTATCTTTGTTTATCTATGCCACCATATTTACGGTAAAAAAAAAAAAATGTTGTTAATCTCCCATTTTGCCCTTTCTCACTTCCAGATGGAACATATATATTTGGAGATTTTGTGCTCATTAAGGTATCTAAAATTTTTTACTTTCAGCTTTGGTGAAAACTATATATTTAGCCATTTATTTCTCCACTATTTAAAAATAATAGAATATAATAGAGGGCGGAGCAAGATGGCGGACGAGAAACACCGCCAGTTAGAGCGTCTCT
>VBSM01003018.1:6043341-6100923 GCA_008086735.1 Cheirogaleus medius
AATTCAAGAAGATAGAAATTATACCTTGTATCTTTTCTGACCATAATGGTGTAATATTACAGTTCAATTCCTAAAGAAACACTCAATGCCTCACAAAATTATGGAAACTAAACAATCTACTAATGAAAAATAAATGGGTTAAGGAAGAAATCCAAAGGGAAATCAAGAATTTCTTCAAAAAAATGATAACGGTGAGACTACTTACTAAAACATGTGGGATACAGCAAAAGCTTACCTGAGAGGAAAACTAATAGCAATTAACAGTCACATCCACAGAACAGAAAGCTTAGATACTGGAAACCTAATGAATAGGCTCAAGGAATTGGAAAAAGAAGAGCAAACAATTTCCAATCCTAGTAGAAGAAAAGAAATAAAGAAGATCAAAGCAGAGCTCAATGAAATCGAGAACAAGAGAACTATTCTAAAGAAAAACAAAAGCAGAAGCTGGTTTTTCAAAAAGATAAACAAAATTGATGTCCCTAGTGCCAGATTCACAAGGACTCAAAGAGAAAAAACTCTAATAAACTCAATAAGGAATGAAAAAGGAGACATCACAACAGACACCACAGAAATTCAAAACATTATATTTGAACATTATAAAAATCTATATGCACAAAAACTACAGAATGAAGATGAAATGGACAAATTTCTGGATTCATACAACCTCCCTAAGTTCACCACCCAGAAGGTAACAGAATTCCTAAACAGACGAATCTCAAGTTTAGAAATTGGAGCAGTAATTAAAAACCACCCCAAATGGAAAAGTCCCGGGCCAGATGGCTACACTTCAGAGTTCTACCAAACATACAAAGATGAACTCATACCTATACTACAGAAACTATTCCACACCATTGAAAAGAAAGGTATCCTTCCGAACTCATTCTACAAAGCCAATATCACCTTGATACCAAAGCCAGGAAAGGATGCAACAAAGAAAGAAAATTACAGATGAATATCCCTCATGAATACAGATGCAAAAATTCTAAACAAAATTTTAGCAAATAGAATTCAGCAACACATCAAAAAAATAATTCACCATGACCAGATGGGCTTTATTCCAGAGATGCAAGGCTGGTTCAACATACACAAGTCTATAAATGCAATTCACTTCATAAATAAAATCAAGAACAAAAACCATATGATTTTGTCAATAGATGCATAAAAAGCATTTGACAAAGTCCAACACACCTTTATGATAAAAACTCTGAACAAAATAGGCACAGAAGGTTCATACCTTAAATTTATCACATCCATCTATGACAAACCCAGTGCTAATATCATTCTAAATGGGGAAAAATTGAAATCTTTCCCTCTTCGAACTGGAACTAGACAAGGATGCCCACTATCTTCTCTCCTATTTAACAAAGTGCTTGAATTCCTAGCGATAGCAATCAGACAAGAGAGGGGTATTAAGGGCATTCAAGTGGGGGCAGATGAAATCAAACTCTCACTCTTCGCCGATGATACGATATTATACCTAGAAAACACCATGGACTCTTCCAAGAGGCTCCTAGATTTGGTAAATGAATTTGGTAAAGTTTCAGGCTATAAAATCACTATACACAAATCAGAAGCATTCATATATGCCAAGAACCATCAAGCAGAAACCCAAATTAAAAACGCAATACACTTTACTATAGCCCCAAAGAAAATTAAATATCTAGGAGTATAATAAACCAAAGATACAAAAGATTTATACAAGGAGAACTACGAAACACTTAAAAAAGAAATTGCAAATGATTTAAACAGATGGAAAAATCTACCTTGTTCATGGATTGGTAGTACCAATATTGTTAAAATGTCAATATTACCTAGAGTGATCTATAGAATCAATGCAATCCCCATCAAATTACCATCAGCTTTCATTACAGAGCTAGAAAAAACAATTCTTCACTTTGTATAGAACCAGAAAAAACCTTTTACAGCCAAAGCAATCTTAAGTAAAAAGAACAATCTGGGAGGCATCAGTCTTCCTGACGTCAAGCTGTACTATAAAGCAATAATAGTTAAATCAGCCTGGGATTGGCACAAGAACAGAAGCATCGATGTATGGAATAGATCTGAGATACCAGAGATGAAACCATCAATATACGGTAACCTAATCTTTGATAAATCAGACAAAAATATACAAGGGGGAAAATAATCTCTCTTCAATAAATGGTGCTGGGAAAACTGGCTAGCTACATGCAGAAGAATGAAGCAGGATCTCTACCGCTCACTTCTCACAAAAATTCGCTCAAGATGGATAACATACTTAAACCTAAGGCATGATACCTTAAGAATACTAGAAGAAAATGTTGGGAAAACCCTTTCAGACATTGGTCTAGGCAAAGAATTTTTGAGGAAGACCCCTGGGCAATCACTGCAGCATCAAAAATAAACTAATTGAATCTGATCAAATGAAAAAGTTTCTACACAGCCAAGGAAACTATCAGTAAAGCAAATAGACATCCCACAGAGTGGGAGAAAATATTTGCTCTCTTCACCACTGATAAAGACCTAATAACAAGAATCTATCTAGAACTTAAAAGAATTAACAAGAAAAAATCAAACAATCCCATGACGAAATGGGCAACGGAATTGAACAGAAACTTCTCCAAAGAAGACAGAATAACAGCAAGCAAACATATAAAAAAATGCTCATCATCTCTAATCATCAGAGAAATGGAAACCAAAACCACAGTGAGATACCACCTAACTCCAGTGAGAATGGCCTATATCAAGAAATCCCAAAACAACAAATGCTGGCGAGGATGTGGAGAGACAGGAACTCTCTTACACTGCTGGTGGGACTGCAAATTAGTGCAACCTTTGTGGAAAAGAATTTGGAGATACCTCAAGCAACTAGAAATAGAAATAGCATTTGACCCAGCAATAGCATTGTTGAGCATCTACCCAAAAGATCATAACTCATTCTGTTATAAAGACATCTTCACCCGTATGTTTATGGCAGCACAATTCACTATCGCACGGTCATGGAAACAACCCAAGTGCCCCTCAATTCATGAGTGGATAACTAAAATGTGGTATATGCTCACAATGGAATATTACTCAATTCTATGAAACGACAGTGAGCTAACGCCATTTATGCTATCCTGGATTAAGCTTAAGCCTGTTATCCAAAGTGAGGCGACACAAGATATGGAAAATGGGCTGCACATCTACTCACCATCAAATTGGTACTCACTGATTAAAACTATGGTGCTCCAATGGTGCTAGTGTTCACCAAGGTTTCGGTGGTGGGCAGACCCACATCATTGGCATGTGGCGATCATTGTCAGGGGGAAGGGCATACCTCTAACCCTTCTTAGGGAGAGGCAAAGTTATACAATGTATCTGACAGGGAAAACTGTCAGGCGCTGGGATGTGGCTGCTCACCTCCTCCCCGCCGCTCCACATTATTGCGGGCTGGTGCTGTGCGGGGCAGGTTGGAGGCAGTGGCGGGCGGGTGTGCGGGTTCCCGGGTGTGCGGGTGCCCTAGAGCCGGGCCTCCTGTGCGGGTCTGGGCCCACGCTACATGCTTGGCCGCCTACTCCTGTCCTCCGGTTGCGCTGTTTGCGCGATCCTGTTTGGGTTCTTTTTGAATCCCACTGTTCCTGATTGGATGTTATAGCTTGTTCCTGATTGGATGTTATAGCTGGTTGCTGATTGGCTGTTAATGCTTGTTGCTAATTGGATGCTTTTTGAGTCCTACCAATGGTATAAAAGCTGGAGGAGAACAGGGAACGGGTGTGAGAAGATCAAAAGTCAGCTGAGCATGCTGATGGAATAAAGGCTGTTCTCCACTCTCCACGTGCTGCTCCGTTATTTCCCTGATCAAGAGCTGTTGTGAGAGCTGTTAACACTTGCCGAGGTAGAGCTGGTCAAGAGCTGTTAACACTTGCCAGAACATATCCAAAATGTAAAGAAAAAAAAATCTTTTGTCGAATGGAAGGCAGGCGGGAGGGGGGAGGAAGTGTAGAGTTACATAATGTGTGCTGTGCACGCCAACTGGGGATAGGACCCGCTAGAAGCTCTGGCATGTGGGGGGGGAGGGGTTGTAGGGGCAATGTATGTTACCCTAACAATATTTGTACCCCCATTATATGATGAAATAAAAGGGAAAAAAAGCCCCCCCTCCAAAAAAATAAAAGTAAGAGTATTTGATAGGCCCTATGTAATATAACAGGATACTGTTTTTAATTCTGCTACTGAAAAGTAAATTTGGAACTACATGATCTTGGGGAGTTAATAGCACAATGGAACATTCTGTCTAAAATATAGGCTGCATAGTTAAAGATGCAAGCAGAAGGCCTTAATCATCTGATTTCTTGAATGCACTCATTGTGTCTTTTGGAATAAAAACCTAAGAATGTTCAACTACAGTTTGTATTAAGCATGAGGTTGTGACACAATGTCCATTTATCATGTGTTATAGCAGAGTCTAGAGGCAATTTCTCCTTCACATTCCTGTTTATCAAAGAATACAGACTAATTATCTTAATTCTTTCTAACACCCTTCCACTAAGTGAAATACTGACATCTCCAGTTTTCTTTTTTTTTTTAGATTTATTTATTTTTCTCAGCAAATTATGGGGGTACAAATGTTAAGGTTATGCATATTGCCCTTGCCCCTCTTCCCCCTTGAGTCAGATTTCAAGCGTGACCATAAGCCAGTTGGTGCACGTCACACTCATTATGTATTTATATATCCATCCCCTCCCTCTCCCACTTACCTGACACCCGATAGATATTATTCCTATATGTCCACTTAAGTGTTGATCAATTAATACCAATTTGCTGGTGAGTATATATGGTGCCTGTTTTTCCATTCTTGGGATATTTCACTTAATAGAATGGGTTCCAGCTCTAGCAAGGAAAATGGAAGAGGTGCTATATCACCATTGTTTCCTATAGCTGAATAGTACTCCATGGCATACATATACCACATTTTATTAATCCACACTTGTAATGATGGGCACCTGGGTTTTTTCCACAACTTTGCAATTGTGAACTGTGCTGCTATAAACATTCGAGTGCAGGTGTCTTTTTCATAGAGTGACTTTTGTTCCTTTGGGTATATGCCCAGTAATGGGATTGCTAGATCAAATGGTAAATCCACTTGTATCACTTTAACGTATCTCTATATTGCTTTCCACAGAGGCTGAACTAGTTTGAAGTCCCACCAGCAGTGTAGGAGTGTTCCTATCTCTCCGCATCCACGCCAACATTTGTTGTTTAGGGACTTTTTGATAAAGGCCATTCTCGCAGGAGATAAGTGATATCTCATTGTGGTTTTGATTTGCATTTCCATGATGATTAGAGATGTTGAGCATTTTTTCATATGTCTGTTGTCCATTATTCTGTCTTCTTTTGAGAATTTTCTGTTCATGTCCTTTGCCCACTTTTTGATAGAGTTGTTTGATTTTTTCTTGTTAATTTTCCCGAGTTCTAAATAGATTCTAGCTATCAGCCCTTTATCGGATGTGTAGCATGCAAAAATGTTCTACCATTCTGTAGGTTGTCTGTTTGCTCTCATGACAGTTTCTTTGGCTTTGCAGAAGCTTTTTAATTTGATCAGGTCCCATTAATTTATTTTTGTTCTTGCTATGATTGCCTTTGGGTTCTTCTTCATAAATTATTTGCCTAGGCCAATGTCTAGTAGAGTATTTCTGAGGTTTTCCTCTAGAATTCTAATAGTTTTACACCTTAGCTTTAAGTCTGTTACCCAGCATGAGTTGATTTTTGTGAGAGGTTAAAGTTGTGTATCCTGTTTCAGTCTTCTACATGTGGCTATCCAGTTTTCCCAGCACCATTTATTGAATAAGGATTCTTTTCCCCAGTGTATGTTTTTGTCTGCTTTATCAAAGATTAGATGGCTATTTGAGGGTGGTTTTATATCTGGGTTGTCTGTTATTTTCCACTAGTCTATGTCCCTGAACTTGTGCCAGTATACACTGCTCAATATCCATGTTCTTGTGTTTGTAATAAGCCATTTTAATTACTGTAACCTTGTAGTATAGTTTGAAGTCCAGTAAATTGATGCCTCCCATTTTGTTTTTATTGCCTAGGATTGCCTTTGCTATATGTGGTATTCCCTGGTTCCATATGAACCATAAAATTATTTCTTCTATATCTCTGAAAAATGAAAATGTGGAGGAAATGGAGAAATTCTTAGAAAAACACAGCCTCCCTAGGTTAACCAGGAATAAATAGAATTCCTGAACAGACCAATATCAAGTACTGAAATTGAAACAGCAATAAAAAACCTTCCTAAAAAGAAAAGTACTGGACCAGATGGTTTAACACCCGAATTTTACCACACCTACAAAGAAGATCTGGTGTCTATCATGCAGAAATTATTCCAGAACATTGAGAAGGATGGAATCCTCCCCAACACATTTTATGAAACCAACTTAACCCTGATACCAAAACCAGGAAAGTTTGCAACAAAAAAAGAAAACTACAGACCAATATCCCTTATGAATATAGAGGCAAAAATTCTCAACAAAATTTTAGCTAATCGAATCCAGGTGCTTATCAAGAAAATAATCTACCACAACCAAGTGTGCTTCATCCCAGAGATGCAGGGATGGTTCAACATACGCAAATCTATAAATGTAATTCACCATATAAAAAGAAGCAAAAACAAAGACCATATGATCCTCTGAATAGATGCAGAGAAAATTGAGAAAAGAGAGAAAAGAGAGAAAAGTGAGAAAATTCAACACCCTTTTATGATAAGAATGCTCAACAAAATAGGCATAGACAGGGCTTACTTAAAAATGATACAAGCCATATACGCCAAACCCACAGCCAAAATCATACTGAATGGGGAAAAATTGAAAGCATTCCCACTTAGAACTGGAATAAAGCAAGGTTGCCCACTATCTCCACTTCTATTCAACATAGTGCTGGAAGTCCTTGATATAGCAATCAGACAAGAGAGCAGAATTAAAGTTGTCCAAATGGGAGCACAAGAGATCAATCTCTCACTCTTTTCTGAATGTATGATATTATATCTAGAAAACCCCAAGGATTCAACCAAGTGACTCCTTCAATTGATAAATGAATTCAGTAAAGTCTCCGGATACAAAATCAATACACACAAAGTAAAGACATTCATGTACACCAACAATAGTCAAAGTGAGAACCAAATCAAAGACTCAATTTCCTTCAAAATAGCAACAAAGAAAATAAAGTACCTAGGAATGTATTTAACTAAGGAGGTAAAAGACCTCTACAGGGAGAACTATGAAACACTGAGGAAGGAAGTAGCAGAAGATGTAAACAGGTGGAAGACCATACCATGCTGGTAGGTCGGCAGAATCAACATTGTATAAATGTCTATACTACCCAAAGTGACCTACAGAGTCAATGCACTCCCTATTGAAATACCAGTTTTCTTTTTCTTTGAGTTGAGGAAACAAAGGATTAGAGAGGTAAGTAACTTGCCCACATCCACACAACTAGTAAATGTTGACAACAGTACTCAAATACAAATCTGTCTGACCCAAAAGCAGTAAATATTTTTATGATCTTCTTTTATGGCATGGCAATCAATGTAAACAATGATAAAATTTGTATTTTAAAAGGGTCTCAAAGGTTTTCTAATATAACATCAGTTCCCTGTCTGTGGAAGCTGATGTTTTGATTTGTATAGAGCACCATCGTTTTGTTACCCGGAATTTATATATTTGTGGAATAAGATGGAAGATGTAGGTGAATTCAGTCCTCCATGTCTGAGTTAAGTGCATCTATCAGAGCCCCAATTCTTCTGCAGCCAGCCTGCTGTTCGGACTCTCCCATGAGACTTGGACTCTGCGGGTAGGCCTGGGTTCTATCTCCCTATCTCTCCCCATCTCCAAGGTAAATAAGGGATTCAATGTGACAAAAAGGAAGGCATGTTTCTTGAATAAGAGCCCTAGAAGGATGATTAGGAAGTTGGCTTTGGAGCTGGGTGGATGATAGTTGAGTTCTTGTTCAAGGTTGTACTCTAGGGAACCATTGTTAAAGATTTTAGTTTGTTGGTGCCATCTCATCCTTACCCCTTTACAACTCATTACAATGAAACCATTGGGTCTGTTCTGCTCATACACTGGCCACTGGCCTTGATAATGTCCTACACTTTGTAGTGCAAAGTTTTCCAATGTGTGAAACTTGCTAAACTGCAGGATTTCTATGACTTCTATAGCATTCTATAGTAGTGTCTATCTCTCTCATAGATTACTGCTAATTTCACAGAATTTTTTGATCTTTATAAATTAAGAGGAATCTTATCTCTTTTACCAGATAGAAATACTGTATTTCAGTTAATATACTTGGTTTGATAGAGAAATTTTCTATATTATACTATTGAGTCCTGATGGGCTCTCTGTTCACATAATTCCTGAGAGATTTATTGAATAGATGTTGCTACTACTTAAGTTTTTCTTCATACTTCAGCTATGAAGTTGAAGTTTTTGATTACAAGCACCAGGACTCATCATATTAGATTATATCTACCATACCAGGCCCCATCACATTAGAGTCATAGATTCATTATAGTACATTCAGTCCACTGGTCCATTTTTTATTTTTTAAATATTCTAGTAGCCAATATTTTCCTATTTCTGAATTATCTACAGATTTGTCCAAGATGCCTTCTAGGTTTTTATTCAACTAATTGAGAAAAACATTGAATAAGAAAAGTTTTCCAACAGAGCCTTGCAGCATGGCTCTGTAGACTTTGGTCCAGATTGTTATCTGTGGGTAAATTGCATACTCTATGTGCACTTGTTAATGCAGGTACTGATCCACCAAATTGTCTTAGCTTTTGGTTCATATGTTTTCATCTTGCCCTAAAGGGTTTCATGACAGCCATTGTCAGATTCCTTGATGAATCCAGGATCATGTTGGCCATTGTAGACTCTGTCTTTGCATCATTAGGCTGAGTGAGTTCAGTGCTCATGAATTTCAAAATCTGGCCCTTTCTTGAGATCTGGGGAGACCGTGTTCATGAATTAGGCATTCCAAAGAGAGTCTGATTTGTTATAGAACTAATCAGGAGAAATTTTCTGATCTGGAATAGGTTTATAAAATAAGATTTAGATGACCTTTGGTAGCTAGTGTTGGTGCCTCTTATCCTTAGTTTTGTCCTTTATCTTAAAAGCTCTTATACCAATTTAGGTCATGTTATCACCTTTACTTCACTTTTCATTTCATGCTATGATGGATAAATTATATGAAGGAGTGGACACCCTGAAACTAAATAATGTGATAGAGTTTTGCTAGATTTGTGAAGCCAAGGTCTGAATGATTCTTCCTGTATTCACAGAATAGATTATTATTCAATAGTTGGAATCATTTATTAAATTGTTTTTCTGAAGGCTCCCCAGTTTTCTCTAGGAAGATCCTAAGTGGGCAGGTACTACATTTCATGAGTGCTGATGTTAGTCCGGGAGATATGGTGACTTGAAGTGACTGGTTGTCAGGATTCAGTTGGAGAACATGAGTTTACATTTTATGCACCTTCCAGTTCCTCATAGCCTAATCATATAAATATATCAGAAATAGTTTAAACTCATCATAAAACAATCGAAATTCCTAAGAGTGCATGACAACAGGCCTATGAATGTAATTACTATTGCTTTATTATTCTCTTTAACCAGATGATCACATGTCAATTGTGCTCCTCTTCAGAAATTTCAGGTCACTGGAATCTCTGCCATTTGAAATGAAGTGAGAGTCCCTCGAGAAATAGGAAGGTAACTAGTAACTTAGGGTCTTGGTATGAATTTATCTATATTGTTTTTTAAAAAGATGGAAATTCCTGGTGCTAATCCTTAAAATCATACTATAGCATGTGAATGAACGCTTGGCTCTCTGAAAAAAAAATAATTTAAATACCTATGTAGTCACTTTTCAAATAAATCTTAATTTGTGGAGTAAAACATCACATGGTGTAATTTACCAGTTCTCAATTTATTTAGTTAATTTTATACTTTACCCTATTTCCTGGAGTTCACTGTGGTAGCTGTCAATTTTATTATATCCTCTAGATGCCATGAGGAACAAGTGTACCTTTTAAAATTGTTTACTATCGATAAAATTCATTAATCTACATTGAGAAATTACTTGAGTCAACTTTGGCTTTTTATTAACTTCTGCTTTCATGTAGATCATTGGAAATTCTCTCTCCATCTACGAGAAACTAAAGTTATTCTTCCATTTGCCCTTTCAACATCTATATCATTCATTGAAATATTAGTCAGTCTGACACCTCTAATAAAGAAATCCTCTCTCACTTTCTCTCTTATTCTTTTTTGGAGGCTGTATGTTGTGTCCATTTTTTCTGCATTGAAATGATAAATTCTTCTGTAGTTTTCTTTTTTTTTTTCTTTTGATGAGAAAATGATTTTTATAGAATAATTCCAACACTACACGCAAAAGAAATGAGAAAATTAGAACATAGCAAGTTTTAACCTCTAATAAAATAGTGGATTGATTCTGTAGATCACCTTAGGTAATACTGACATTTTAATGATATGGATTCTAACAATCCATGAACAAGGTAGATTTTTACATCTGTTTAAATCATCTGCAATTTCTTTTTTTAGTGTTCCGTAGTCTCCTTGTATAAATCATTCATATCTTTCATTAAGTATACTCCTAGATATTTAATTTTTGCGGTGCTATTAGTAAAGGGTATTGTGTTTTTGATTTGAGTTTCTGCTTCATGGTTCTTGGCATATATGAATGCTTCTGATTTGTGTATATTGATTTTGTAACCTGAAACTTTACCGAATTCATTTATCAGATCTGGGAGTCTCTTGGATGAATCTATGGGGTTTTCTAGGTATAATATCATATCATCGGCGAAGAGTGAGAGTTTGATTTCATCTGCTCCCACTTCAATGCCCTTAATACCCCTCTCTTGTCTGATTGCTATCGCTAGGACTTCAAGCACTATGTTGAATAGGAGAGGAGATAGTGGGCATCCTTGTCTAGTTTCGGTTCGAACAGGGAATGATTTAAATTTTTCCCCATTTAGAGTGATATTAGCAGTGGGTTTGCCATAAACAGATTTGATAAATTTAAGGTATGGGTCATCTATGCCTATTTCGTTAAGAGTTTTTATCATAAAGGTGTATTGGACATTGTCAAATGCTTTTTCTGCATCTATTGACAGACTCATATGGTCTTTGTTCTTGATTTTATTTATGAAATGAATTGCATTTATAGACTTGTGTATGTTGAACCAGCCTTTCATCCCTGGAATAAAGCCCACCTGGTCATGGTGAATTATTTTTTTGATGAGCTGCTGAATTCTATTTTCTAAAATTTTATTTAGGATTTTTGCATCTATATTCATGAGGGATATTGGTCTGTAATTTTCTTTTTTTGTTGCGTCCTTTCCTGGCTTTGGTATCAAGGTGATATTGGCTTCATAGAATGAGTTAGGAAGGATAATAACACCAGCATTTTATAAAAGTATAGAAAAAAATAATTGTTCACTTTGTATGGAACCACAAAAACCCTCATCTAGCCAAAGAAATCTTACGTAAAATGTACAAACTGGGAGGCTTCAGTCTTCCTGACTTCAAGCTGTACTATAAAGCAATAATAGTTGAATCATCTTGGTATTGGCACAAGAACAGAAGCTCGATATCTGGAATAGATCTTAGGTACCAGAGATGAAACCATCAGTATACGGTAACCTAATCTTTTATAAAGCAGACAAAAATATACAATGGGGAAAAGAATCTCTCTTCAATAAATGGTGCTGGGAAAACTGGTTAGCTACATGCAGAAGAGCGAATCAGGATTCCTGACACTCACCTCTTAGAAAAATTCACTCAAGATGGGTAACAGACTTAAATGTGAGGCATGAAACCTTAAGAATCCTAGAAGAATATGTTGGGAATACCCTATCAGAAATTTGTCTAGGCAAAGGATTTTTGAGGAAGACCCCCAAGGCAATCATTGCCGCATCAAAAATAAACAAATGGGATCTGATCAAATTAAAAAGTTTCTGCACAGCCAAGGAAACTATCATTAGAGTAAATAGACAACCCACAGAGTGGGAGAAAATATTTGCTGTCTACACTTCTAATAAAGGTCTAATAACAAGAATCTATCTATAAATTAAAAGAATTAACAAGAAAAAATAAAACAACCTCATCGAGAAATGGGCAATGGAAATGAACAGAAACTGTTCCAAAGAAGACAGAATAATGGCCTGCAAACATATAAAAAAATGCTCCATATCTCTAATCATCAGAGAAATGCAAATCAAAACCACAATGAGATATCACCTAACCCCAGGAGAATGGCCTGTATCCAGAAATCCCAAAACAACAAATGCTGGCGAGGATGTGAAGAGACAGGAACACTCTTACACTGCTGGTGGGACTGCAAATTAGGGCAACCTTTGTGGAAAAGAATTTGGAGATACTTCAAACAGCTAGAAATAGAAATACCATTCGACCCAGCAGTAGCATTTTTGGGCATCTACCCAAAAGAGCATAAGACATTCTATTATGAAGAAATTTGCACTCGAATGTTTATGGCAGCACAATTCACTATTGCATGGTCATGGAAACAACCCAAGTTCCCGTCAATTCATGAATGGATAATTAAAATTTGGTATATGCTCACAATGGAATATTACTCAATTTTAAGAAGTGACAGTGAGCTAGCACCGTTTATGCTACCTGGATTAATTAAGCTTAAGCCAGTTATACAAAACGAGGTGACACAAGATCTGGAAAATGTGCTCCACATCTACTCGCCATCAAATTGGTACTGACTGATGAAAACTATGGTGCTTAAATGGTGGTAGTGTTCACCAGGGATTCGGGGTTGGGGGGAGACCCACATCTTAGGGATGTGGCGAGCATTGTGCGGGGGAAGGTATAAACTCTAAACCTTCTTAAGGAGAGGCAAAGATATACAATGTAACCAAAATGTCAAAAAAAAATATTTTATCAGATGCAGGGCAGGCGGGAGGGTGGAGGAGGGGAAGGGTGTATACTTACATAATGGGTGCGGTGTGCACCACGTCTGGGTTGGACACGCTTGAAGCTCTGGCACGGCTGGGTGGGGGAGGGGTGGCAGGGGCAATATATGCAGCCCTAACAATATTTGTACCCCATAATATGAGGAAATAAAAGGAAAAAATAAAAAAAAATAGTGGATATAGGCAACAATCATTCTGGTTTTCAAAGTTCCACAGATGATCCTGATACTCACACAACATTTATACTTTTTAGATTAACCAGTTAATCAGGGTTATTTTTAAACAGGCTTATGGAAGAGACATACCATTAGGTGTAGAGTAAGACTTTTGTGGCCTTCCAATTACATATTTAATTATACTTAATTGTATTTTTATCTCTAATTTCATTTTGTTAAAATCTATTAGCTGTAAGAGTGATACTCTCTCATATATGAATTCATACATTTAATTTATTTATCTATTTATTAAACATTATGATTTTATATTTCTTGCCCCTTCTGAGTGTGATTAGCTGTGCTATTTTTGATTTTGATTTAACAATTATATTTACTCTTCTGTGGAAATGGGACTCTGAACTCCTGTGTTCCTTTTTATTTCTAGTTCTTTCTGATTCCAGTGTATTAATCTGAGCCAGGTTTTCAATTTCTTCCATGGCTTGAAAGCTTGATTGGTTGTCTTTCCCATACACTATATATTGACTCCTATTAAGCCTACCATTGCAGCTGTAAATTTAGGATATGAGCTGTAGAGAGAAGTTCAGGTCAGGAATATAGTTTTGGGAGCCATCCACATAATAAAAAATACTATATAAGAATTTACAATTCACTAACCCATACGTTATCTCATTTGACATTCTATAAAAGTCTAATTTTGTAGGTGAAGAAACAGATTCACAGAGGTTAAGTGACCTTTTCAACATCATAGAGACAATAAATAGTGGAGCCTGCTCTTGACACCATTCTAATGGCCTTTTCAACACTGCAGTGCAATTCTGCAAGGAGACGCCCGATCATTGCCACTTTACTGATTTGCCTCACAGCCTAGGTGGAGAGAGCTCTGAATAGGTAGAAAAACTTGGAAAACTTAGTCCTTTACTTTATATTCCTTCTGCCAGACTATGGAACACAATTTGGAAATCTTGGAAATCCTGGCTTTTCTAGAACAGGCAGTTTCTTAAAAATATACCCCTCGGAGATAATGGACATGTGGATCCTCTGGGAATCTTGTTGAAATACAAATTCTGATGCAGTACGTCTGGGGAAGTGCCTGAGATTCTGCACTTTAACAAGCTACCAAGTGATGTTAATGCTACTGGTGTACAGACTCCACTTTAAGTAGCAAGGCTTGGGTTTTCTGGATGATAGTGTCACTATGGAACAGAACTCATAGTGACAAGTCTTCTCTTTCTCTTCCTTCATCAGTAAATTCTGCTTTGGTGACTAAGGAACAGCTAATGAGAACATAACTAAGGTCTTTATTTGAGTTCTACAGTGTATGTTATTGTTTTCTCCCAATGAAAAGAATCAATCTCTTGCTCTTACTATCTCTCAGTTTTCTGATTTTGTATATTAAAACAGATGCATAATTAAGTCTCTTCAATTTTATTTTACCTTTGCCTTCCAAAAGTCTGTTGATTTAAATTAAATGTATCACTGAGATTTTATGTTCTGCAGCAGCTGAAAGCAAGGTTTCCACTGAGCCAGGGCATGAAGTCTCTACCACAGGCTGCTTAGGTGACTATTCAAGGTCAGAGCAAGGTGTCTTGATACTTTTTCACTTCAATAAGAGCTCTTTAAATTCTCCAATTTTAAGAGCAAAATTGTTTTCAGGGTCAGAGATAGGGCCAAACATGGATATGGGATCAAATGGCTATGCCTGTATGGAGAAAGAAGCTGCAGGAGTAGAGATCTATCTAAGTGGAAAATTACAGAGTCTAGAGAGGTTATCATCATTTATGGACCATTGAAATCAACTCCAAAGATTACTTAAAATGCAGGTTCTTAGATCTTATTCCCAGAAAATCAGAATCAGTTGGTATAGTGTGGGGCTCAGAAATATGCATTTTTAATAAGTATAAGCAGTACTTTGATGCACACTGTAGAGTCCACACTTTCAGAAACACTAGTCTTTATACAATATTCTTTTTAAACATTATAATCCATGCTTTATTACAAACCTTTATTTTTCACAAGTTGCTCAATCTGTCTCAGTTGTGCAATGTAACACAATAAAGAACAATCTGGAATCGATGAATGAGTGAATGAACAAGTGAATGTATGTATCTTTGAAAATTAAGGAATTCACGAAGGATGAAATCAATTCTCTGCTTAAGGAATTAAGCTATTTTAAAAACAGATTGACAGGAGCATTATTTTTGTTTAAGATGTTCCAAACAGACCCTCAAATACTAATAAATATATGTTAACTATATATGATAAAACCTGTGATAATAAAATTACCACTTTAAAGACAAGGGTTCTTTGAGGAATACCATACAGATTGAATATCCCTCATACAAAATGCTGGGAACCAGAAGTGTTTCAGATTTCAGATTTTAAGGCAATTTTTAGAGCATTTCAAAGGAATATTTGGTAGTTATATAATAGACATTTATAAGTACTATCTTAACTATGAAAAAGCTCTCTCCACAAGCTAAAAAATACTTTCATTCCGTGTTCATGGAGACAGATTTATTCAAACACAAGTGTATGTGTTTTCAAGGAATGGTGACTATGGCAGTATTATAAAAGTATTAAATCCATTTGTTTAAACCCAGTCTTCTTCCACTCTAAAAAGGTGTGGAAGCTTTCCAAAAGAGACTTATTAGAAATCTTAGGTACTAGAAAATCTCAGTTCTTCTCAGTGGTAACTCAGTATCCTTCAGGAGCTCAAGAACAAAAGTAGAAAGCTAAAGAATAAAATCTTGAATGAAGGAAAAAGGATGGGTTTCAGACAACAGTTCCTGTTTTAAGGATTTTTTTGTGGATGTCTCACTCAACAATTTTTGCTTATATCTCATTAGAAAGATCTTGGCCACATGGTCACCCTAGCTGTAAAGGAAGCTGGCAATGTGGTATCTAAGACAGGCAAATTGGTGCTCTGAGTAAAATTGAGATTGTTATTACTAAGAAAGAAGCGGAAAATGAAAACCAGCTAGATAACTAGCAGTCTCTGGCATACGGTTATAATATTTCATGATATTTTTTGTAAGAAAAAAAAAAACACAACAGAAAACTTGGCTTGAGGTTTATTTTCTTTGTGTAGAACAAGTGGCCAAGCAGATAAATATACATGAAAGTGTTCCATAAACTATAGGTAACTATATGCATGAAAGCTATCATTACCACCATGCTTTCTGTTAATTTTTTAAAGCCCAGGGTAGACATAATCTCTGCCCTCTGGGGTTAGTAATCTTAGAAATAAGTATATTTATGCTGCATTAATTATAGCATGGAATAAAAACAATTCTAAATAAACAACAATAGGAAGAAAAATCCCAGATTTGAAACCATTATTTTAATAACCCTTGAGGAACAGTTCTAGCCCAGTCTTCACACCAGATGGTTAATTATGTCAAAATCAAGACCGGCTGTAACCTTTACATAATTTTCAGAGGGCAGACTTATTTTAAGCATTATGGGGGCACCTTTTTGACTCTTCAGGAATAATTTACTGTCAGAATATTTTATGGATATTTTCTGTTTTTTAAATTAATATATTTTATTTTACAGCAGTTTTAGGTTTACAGAAAAATCTAGCAGAAAGTACAGAGAGTTCTTATATACTCCCTCTCCTCTAGCCCACAGGTTCCCCTGTTATTAACATTTTGCATTAGTGTGGTACATTTGTTAGAATTTATGAACTGATATTGATACATTATTATTAAATAAAATCCATAGTTTACATTAGGGTTCACTCTTTGTGTTGTAACACTCTTTGTGTTACGCGATTTGGCAAGTGCCAAATGTCATGTATTCACCATTATAGTGTCAAACAGAATAATTTCACAGCCCTAAAAATCTCCTATATTTCACTTATTCATCCCACCCCAACCTTCTCTCTGGTTTTGACATATTTTTTTCCATTTAGCATTGAAGAGATGGGTAAAGGTTAAGGGGATGCTGACATTGAACTTGTTAATACCTTTGAAGTTTGTAGCATTGTCCCTGATGTAACTTGGATTTGACGTGCTCATAAAGGCTTTCCAGTAATGTCCATAATAGTTAAAACATAATAAGCATTCAGTAACTGTAGTTAATAACATAGTTATTGGTATCATGTACCAGACACTGTGTCAAGTACATTATCACTTTAAATCTTCACAAGCAGACTTGAGGTAGTAGAAATTACCTTGTAGTCCACACAAGAACACTGAAACACAATCTAGTAAAGTTCTCTTCAGAAGATCATACTGTTGTCTTAGGCCAAATTAGGACCAGCTTCTGAGGAATTGACCAGTGCATTTGCACAAAGTGTGGTGCTCAGAAGAGCTTCACACTTGGTTTAATGCTCAGCTGTCAACATACTGAAATTATTAATAATTTGACACTCAAACTTGTGTTTTATAAGTAAGCGGAGCATGCATGTGAGTAGAGGAGGTATGCAATCTATAGGTCTGTTGCTGTTCCTCACCATTCCCTTCACATTTAGCATTTTCCATGTCCACTTCCGTACAGCTAATCTTGTCCTTAGGCCCTGTGCTTGGTTAAATGTTCTACTGTTGGCATCTTGAAATTCTTAATAATTTTACCTATAAACTTGTGTTTTGTAAGTAAATCTAGTGGGATAATGGAACATGTTGCATGACCACATGAGACACCCACAATATGTTTATCTTTGGCTATCCTTTGCCTCCCTCTTACATATAGAGTTTGTGGTGCCCATGAGTACAGAGTTCCAGTTGACCATGCGTGTAAGAGTTCAGGAAAACTCAAAGTGAGTACAAGGTAAGTGTGTTGTGTCTATGAGTAAGCCATGTGCTGATATCTCTGAGAGGTCACATTTTCATTTCCTTGTTTCCAATGTGGAAAGAAGTCAATGGTGTTCTAAGAAACACAAGTAAGCAATGAATCACATCATATTCTATCTTACTCTGTTTAATTCCCTGTATTAATTTTAATTAATCATTTACAATGAAAATGATGACCCAGACAAAAAAGGAAATATAGGACAACGTATAGTTCCTTTTCATTTCAATCCTTCTTTACTTATCAATTAGTCAAAGGTAGAGATTGTTGGTATGATGTGTGTAACAAGAAATTAAACAAAAATAGTTGAGTTAGTTTTGTTAAGTGTTTCCACTGTTTTGGTAAGGACAAATTACATTTCCATGTATGAGCTGTGAAATATGAACTATGTATTTTTGATGATCCCACATAAAGTTAATTGTTAATATTTCCATTTAAAACTTGGATTGCACAATCTAAAAAGAAAGGCAAAACTCATGGTAACAATTTAAAAATTTTATTTTTTTAACTCAAAATTATATTAAATAGCATATAAAAATACCATAACAAATCAAAAAGAGATCATAGAAAAAAGAAAGCAGCTTTGTATTTTCACATCCTTTAAAGACAATTTTTTCCTAGGGGCCCATCATTTTCATTTTTCATGACTTCACAAATTGTGTAGTTAGCCCTGATCTGACAACTGATTCACAACAAGGTCTGCCAGACTCTAATGCTCATGTTCCAAGCTAGAGGTATCCAGTCCTTTTACTTTATACCACATAGAGAAAATAATCATATTTATAATATAAGAAATACTAGTATTGAGGCAAACTGAGGATACTGCTTGTGGCCAGGAATGGCCAGCTGAAGTATCT
The DNA here is from genome assembly GCA_008086735.1 of Cheirogaleus medius. Classification (NCBI taxonomy): domain Eukaryota; kingdom Metazoa; phylum Chordata; class Mammalia; order Primates; family Cheirogaleidae; genus Cheirogaleus; species Cheirogaleus medius. Next base: position 6,062,145 of record VBSM01003018.1, read on the forward strand.
TCAGCTCCTCAGTCCTAGCCTGGCAGTCTTCAGGACTAAGAAGATCAAAATCTCAGCACATTTAGAAGGGCTCACAAACTAGAAAACCTAGAGAAAATGGATAAATTCCTGGAAATATACAACCTCTCAACTTGACTCAGGAAGAAATAGAATCCAGAACAGACTAATGAAAAGTAGTGAGATTGAATCAGTAATAAAAAAAAATCTCCTAACAACAAAAAAACCCAGGACCAGACAGATTCATAGTTCAATTTTATCAGACTTGCAAAGAAGAACTGATACCAATCATACTGTAATTTTTCCAAAAGATCAAGAAGGAGGGAATCCCCCTTAATTCATTCTTTGAAGCCAATATCACCCTGATACCAAAACAAGGAAAGGATGAAACAAAATAGAAAACTACAGGTCAATACCTGTGATGAAGATAAATGCAAAAACCCTCAACAAAATACTAAGAAACCTATTCCATCAGCACATCATAAAGATAATCTATCACAATAAAGTGGGTTTTATCCCAGTGATACAAAGATGGTTCAACATATACAAGTCAATAAATGTGATTTACCACATGAACAGAAATGAAGATAAAAACTATATGATCATCTTTATAGATGTACAAAAATCATTGAATAAAAACCTGCACCCCTTTATGATGAAAACCCTCAACAAACTAAGCATAGAAGGAACATACCTGAAAATAATACAAGCTATTTATGACATACCCACAGATAACATTACATTGAACAGGGTAAAGCTAAAAATTTTCCCCATAAGAACTGGAACAAGACAAGTATGCTCACTTTTAACCCTTCTATTCAACATAGTACTGAAAGTCCTAGCCAGAGATATCAGGCAAGAGAAAGAAATAAAAGGCATCCAAATTAGAAAAGAGGAAATCAACTTATCTGTGTTTGCTGATAATATGATCTGAAAACACTAAAGAGTTCTCCCAGAGATTCCTAGATTCTATAAATGAATTTTATATAGTTTCTGGTTACAAAATCTATGTACTCAAATCAGCAGCATTTCTATACAACAACAATGATTAAACTAAGAATCCAATCAAGAACTCAATCCTATTTACAATAACTACAAAAAATAAAATATTTGTGTATATATTTAACCAAGAAAGTGAAGCATCTCTACAAGGAAAACTACAAAACGCTGATGATAGGAATCAGTGATGACACAAACAAATGGAAAAACATCCTATGCTTATGGATTGAGAAAATCGATACTGTTAAAATGATCATATTGCCAATCTAAGTCCTCTGCTATTTTCTTCCTTGGTGTTTTGTAGTTCTCCTATAAAGGTCTTTCATCCTCTTACTTAAATATATACCTAGGTATTTTATTTACTTTGTAGCCATTTGTGAAGGGTATTGAGACTTTGATTTGGTTCTCAGTTTCATTGTTGTTGGCGTATATATAGGAATGATACTGATTTGTGTACGTTGAGTTTGTAACCTGAGACTTTGCTGAATTTGTATATCAATTCTAGTAATCTCATGGCAGAACCTTTAGGGTTTTCTAGATATAAGATCATTCTGTCAGCAAAGGGCAGTAGTTTGACCTCTTCTGCCCCCATTTGGATACCTTTGGTTTCCTTCTCTTGTCTGATTGCTCTGGTTAGGACTTCCAACAGAACAATTCACAATTATAAAGATGTTCAAACAATTCAAATGCCCATCAATACATGAGTCAATTAATAAGATGTGGTATATGTATACCATGGATTATTACTCAGCTATAAAAAATGATGAACCACCTATTATACTGGATGGAGCTGGAGCCCATACTTCCAAGTGAAATATAGCCAGAGTGGAAAAACAAAACAAGCACCACATGTACTCACCATTAAATTGGTACTGATTGATCAACAGTAATGTGCACATACAGGAAATAACATTCATAGGGTGTTGGGCAGATAGGAGGGGGGATGGGTAAATCCACACTTAAGGGATATGGTGTGTACTGTCTGGGGGATGGGTATGCTTGATGGGTGGTGAAAAGGCAATTTATGTCACCAAAGCATCTGTATCCCCTTAATACTCTGAAATAAAAAATAAAAAATTAATATAGAATATATTATAAAAATCTACAAAGATTTGCTTAGTTCCAGTTTAGAAATTGTTTGATGAGTCCCAAATAGAATTCCAGTCCAATGTCTTCTTTCCTTTCATAGCATTAACTGGTTCTCTCAAGGTAATACTTTGGTTTCTAACTCATGCCAGAATGTTCTTACTAGAACAGTAGACTGTCAGAGCTAACATGGTCCTTAAATTTCATTTGGCCCAAACTCCTAATTTTATACAAGAAGAAACTGAAGCTTATAAAGGAGGACAAATTCCCCAACAGAAAATACCTGTTCTTTCTTAAAATTTCAAGAGAAAAGCTACAATGCAATCCTTTCTCGTTGTAAATGAAGTGCTCTCAGGAGTGATTGCAGCATCTTGTATGCAGAAATAAATGAGCCACACCCACTTTTACACTACCATCTCCCTTATGTCCTATGGTCTGCCGAGGATCTCAGATCTTCACCCACTTTATTGATCTCAGGGTTCCTTTCACCCTTAACAGAATAAATCCCTGGCTGAGCTCAAAGGAGTATTATAAATGCTTACTTCATTGTTTATTCATATCATTGCTTTCTGCCCCATTTACATCATCTCTCATCATCATAACAAAAAGTTACAGGTTGAATTATGTTTCCCAAAATTCAAATGTTAAAGTTCTAACCCACAGTACCTCTGAATGTAACTGTGTTTGGCCACAGAATCTCTAAATAGGTAATTAAGATTAAATTAGATCATTAGGATGTGACCTAGTCCAATATGACTAGTGTTTTTATAAGAAAAGTAGGTTAGGACACAGACAGACAGAGCGATGACCATGTAAAGACACAGAAAGAAGCTGGCTAACTGCAAGTTATGGAGAGAGACTCCAGAAAAAAACAACCCTACTGATACCTTGACCTTGGGCTTCTAGCCTCCAGAATTGTGATAAAATAAATTGGGAGGGGGGAGGAAGTGTATAGTTACATAATGTGTGCCGTGCACGCCACCTGGGGATTGGACACGCTTGAAGCTCTAGCACGTGTGGGGGGGAGGGGGGGAGGGGCAATGTATGTAACCCTAACAATATTTGTACCCCCATTATATGATGAAATAAAAGGAAAAAAAATAAATTTCTGCTGTTTAAGCCGAACAATCTGTGATACTTCACGATGGCAGCCCTAGCAAACTAATACACAAACCATTGCATAGAAAGCAGTAGGTAGGTGTGTTGTCACCATTGAGATTTTCATAGGCTTGCCCTCAATTCGGAGAGATTTGTCTTTGGTGGTCTCCTTAGATTATCTTCTATTTTACTTTGTAATCTTAAGTATTTGTGACATATAAAATGTAAAGCATGCAATAAAAATGCCAAAAAACACACTTGGTTCATGAATCTCTGCATTATGTATTGCTTACTCCGCCCTGAGTATCTTCCTTTCTGAGACTACTGGGAATAGCAACTGCAACCTACCCTGCCCTGGCTACATTTATACCAGGTTTACTATTAATCTCAATTCATGCATTATTTTATTCAATGCTCATAACAATCCAGTGAGCTAAGCATTATATTCTTCTCATCTTGCAGATGAGGAAACTAGGACTTCAAAATATTACATAAATTTCACAAGGCAACCTGGATAGTAAGTGACAAATCCAAGGCTCAATACTGGGTCTTTTGGATGACAAGGGCATGTTTTTTCCACTAAACTGCCTCAATATAAGTATTCTTTCTTTCACATTCACAAATTCAGAGGAATGGCCATTAGCTGCTCCTGTGGTGTTTATAATCTCCATCCACTATTCAAGCCCACTTCTATGGCTGAAATGATTATTTTGGCTAGAATAAAGAGTGAGCTATGCTGCTGGAGAAATTTCTATCCAGATGCTAGTGTGTCACTTTGAATTGTTATTACAATAAAAATTTCGTGTTCATATTTGTTCCCATTTGCATATGTACAGAAGATACAGTTGTTCAGTGAAACCAAGACATTTTGCAAAAATGCAGCCCAAGATTCACAAACCAGTTCTGAAAATAGCCCATTTGTGGCCTCTTACTGAGAAGAAACTGCATAAAATATTCAAGGCTCTTGGATTTATCACTGAAAAGTTCCACGCTTTTTATCTGCAATCACCTTTCCCCCCCTCTCTTCCTCTTTCCCTTTCTTTGTCCTTTCTTGAAGTAGGCCCTATGTATATACTCTGTGCCAGGCCTGAGAGAGACAAAAGAACAAATAGCAATAGTCTTTACCCAAAAGGAGTTCAAATTCTAAGATCGAAAGACTTCACCCTAGAAACAGGATTGTTCTCAGGAATAGAATTTTAGAACAAAGGAATATAATTTGAGGTTGCTGCTTGTATTCTCCTGTCCCTTTCTTTGTTCATACTTTTATTATTACACTTTGTAGTGAATTAGAGTCTGACAGTTTTAAAATCTTTTTTAGGTAGTATCAGTATTCAAGAACATTGAATGGGATCTGGTACAGAATAGCTACCAACTGAATGTCTATATGTAAGTGCAACTGTCAGCATTGGCTGTTTAAAATTTTTTGGGGAGTGTGGGTTACATGATATTTATTTATCACTCACAACATGCTCTTTTAGGAGAAGTGCAGAGGACAGGCAAAGGAGTTCCTTCCTCAGCCAGGGTCTCTTAACATAGTCTTTCCTTCTCCCCATCCTTCTATTACAAACTGGTGTGTTTATATTACTTCCGTATCCTGCGATACTATACATGGATTTTAACATTAGCCCTTTCCACACATAGGCATTGCCATAATTCAGATAACATTCATAATATTACGTAGAATTTGGTTGGATCTTGTATTTCATCACGTTATGTGAAGAGATTCTCAAAATTATAATAAAGAATAGACAATAAGAGTACTGTCTTAATTTTGCTAAAGTTAATTAATTTGTCCAACCTCAGAGAGTGAATCAGGCTTTGTACCTCATACTCCATGTCTTTCACTTCCCCTCTCTAGAACATCAATGCAAAGGCATGCATTTTTTTGTTCTAGTCATGGAAGAAGATTTTCAGTAATGCCAACACAGGCATTATGGTTTTTCCTGTTCACTCATTTTCTCATTGTGTCCATGAGGTAAGAATCATTATTATTCTGTTTTCACAGATGAAGAAAATAAGGCCAAAAGAAAACAGATAACAAACCTGGTGGTTTCTGATCCCAGGCTATCTGATTCCAGAATCTTCTATACTATTAAAAATAGTAACTAACATTTACAGTGTGCTTACTATATGCTAGCAGCAACATAGTGAGTATTGCACATGCAATAGTTCATTTAGTTATCACACCAATTGTATGAGGCATGCACCATTATCCATTTCATTTTACAGAGGAGGAAAATTTGGCTTAGAGAGGTTAGGTGACTTGCTCAAATTCAAACTGCAAACATGTATCCATCCCCTTTACCACATCTACTCATCTACATCCTATTACTATCTACCCATTACATACTATTACTTTGGATAAACTGACTGTGCTCGTAAGGTCAGCCTTTCTACTTGTTTTCAGACCTCATCTAGTCACCTCCTCAAGTATATCAACTTCAGAAATTCTCACCTTTTTCTTGAATTATAAAATATTCCCTCTCTACTAGATCATTCTCCTATCCAAGTACTAACCGGGCCCAACCCTGCTTAGCTTCTGAGATCAGATGAGATCAGGCACATTCAGGGTGGTATGGCCGTAAACCAGATGATTCTCAATAACAGAAAACATACTATCATTTCTTCCATCTTAAAAACAAACCCAAAACAAAAACAAATAAAAACTATAGGCCCCTCTTTTTCTTTTGCTTAGCTACTGCCCAGCTCCCTGAACCTACATAGAAATCTTTCAAAAAGGCTGTTTATAATCATTGATTCCAATTCTTCTCTTTCCATTATTTTCTAATATATCCACAATTACCAACAATTTTACTGATACTGCCATTATTAAGGTCACCAATGAGCTCAACATTGCTAAATCCAACAGTCCATACTCATTCCTCATCTTACTTGATCTAACACAGGTAGCTGATGCACTTGATTGATGCCTACTCCTGAAAACAATTTGTTTTGCCACTTAAAATGCAGGAAATCACAATCCCCTGATTTTACTCCTACTTGACTAGCCATGAATCTTAGTCTCCTTTCCTTTGTTCCTGTTCATCACTTAACCTTTTAATCTTGGGATACTCCTGGACCCAGTATTTGGAAGCTTTTTCTATGTACACTCATTCATTAGATAATCTTATCCAATTTCACAGTTCTAAATACTATCAACATGCTCCTGATTCCCAAATGCTTATCTTCAGGCCATACCTCTCCTAAACTACACACCCTAATATTCAACTGTCTGCCTATTTGCCTACTCAGAAGACCAATAGATATCTCAGAGATGACATGTCCAAAATGGAGTTCATGGTTTTCTTTTCAAAGTCTGCTCAATCTGAAGACGTCTCGAATTCAATTAATGCCACCTCATTCTATTTGCTTTGACTAAAATCTTCGAAGTCTATCATTTATCCTTTTATTCATACATCCCACATTTAATGTTATAAAAACTCATGTTATTTATATATTTTTAAAAATTATCTGGAATTATGCCACTTCTTGCCACTACCTCTCTGATTGAAGGCATCATTGTAATTTCTCTGGATGATTGCAATAGCCTCCTAAATGATGTCATTGCTTTCATCACTTATCCCCCTTTAGTCTACCCAACAGAGTAGCCCAGCTACAGTGATATTGCAGAAATGTAAGCCAGGTCATACCATTCTTTTATTCAAAACCTTCCAATGGATCCTCATGTTTTTTTAAGAGTATAATCCAATATCCTTACCATGCCCTATAAGGTCCTACATAATTATCTTCCATCTGTACCCAATTACTTTTTTAAACTTATCACTTTCTTTTCTTACCTTCTTCTACTCTGTTCTAGGCAAATTGATTTTCTCACTGTTTCTCCCAATATGCCAGCCATTATCTAACCTCATAGCCTTTCCAGTTGTTGTTTGCTCTGTCTGGAATGTTCCTCCTCCAACTACATGCTGGGGTTACTATCTCATCTCTTTTAAGTTTTTGTTCAAATTTGTCCATGAATCCTGCCTAATAACCCTGTTTAAAATTATACCTCATTTTCCTGTACTTACGATCTTGATTTATCTACTCTATTTTTTCTTTATAACATTTATTTTCTTCTAATGAGCTATATGATTTACTTACATGCCACATATATTGTTTATTTTCTATCTTTTCCACTGGCATTTAAGTTCCATGTTGGCAGGGTTTTTCTTATCTGTTTTAATTAATGGTATAGTTCAAGTACCCAGAATGATTTCTGACACATACTTGGTGTTCCATAGTTAATTCTTGAATGAATGGATGAATGAATAAATGAATGAAATAGTGAATCTGAAATTTTAAATGAGTCATTGTGGGTCAGAAGCTCAGAATTTATGTTTTCCAGCACTAACCATACTGCATCTCATTTAAACACTAATCTGCTATTCCAGTTCTATCCATTTTAGTGTTCAACTCCAGAGCTATTTCTATAGCTCTTATTGCTAAATAATTGTCTTTGGAAGTTACCCATCATAACATCAAATGCTAACAAATATCAATAACTGTCAAAACATTGATTAAGTATAATACATACTCCAATCCTGCGCTGAAGTTGTTATGCATTTCCCATGTGATCTGGAGAAAATATTTTCCCTTCATAAGATCTCAATTTTCTCATCTATAAAATGAAAGCTTTTGAGTAGATATTCTTTGAGGACCCTTTTCTTTTTGGAAATTTGAGTCTATGCCACCACAGCACTGTGCTCATAGTTCACAAAGTGAAAAGAACATAAGTTTTGGAGTTGGAGAAATATGAATTTTATTTTAAGATTCGACATAATTGAACAGGCCATCTCACTGATTCCTGTACCTCAGATAACTTATCTGTAAAAGGTTCATTATTATCAAGTCTGTGTTATAACTTTCAGTACTATTGTGAGCATAAAATTAAAGAATATATTTTTAAATGACTGGCACAAAGTAGGATACAATGTAATAATTCAGTATGTGTTATTTTGTATGTACAATACAGTAAATCATTATTCACATTTATGTGAGCTTGTAAAATGGAAGGCTAAGGGGAATGACACAGTTTGGGGAAAACAACACAGAACAATGATTTTGACAGGATTGGGCCTATCTTTACATTAGCATAGGACCAAGCCAGATAGCTTAGTAGCAACAGACTGCACCAAAGCATTACTCACCTATTGTATATTCAGCTGCTGCCTCACTGCTATAGTTTTATGTCTGAAATAATATGCCATCTTAAATGCTGTAAATGTTTTCAAAGAAACAATTCAGAGACAGAAATACACATCTGGCTTTTAGTTTTTTAGTGTTTAATGCATTTATCCCTCATTCATAAAATGAGAATGCTTTCCAAGGAATAACTGTTATGCTTTCTTTGCATTACCCACAACTTATAGTCCAGTGCAGTAAACACAGCAGAAAGGAAGATATGCTTAACTATTGATAATTATAATTTGTGTAATAATTTAGCATGTAGAACTGTGTATATTTATTTTATTTTTACTATAGTCTCATGAGGTAGGTGTTGTAATAATCCCTATATCACATGAGGAAACCAAGGATCATTTAAATGAAGTGACTTAGTCACTGTAACATAGCAAGTAAAGGCGAAAATGTGATTTAATCACCTGTCTTCTGTCTTTAAATATAACCTTTAGAGTTGGAGCCAATCTGCCTCCAGAATGCAGCAATCTAATCATGCCTTCTTCCTAAATCTTGTTATTAGTTATTAGCACAATGCCTATCACCAGTAGGTGCTAATAAATGTTGGTAGTACTTTGCGAACTTCTCCATTACCTCTTTGCTCTTTGTTGGACCATCTGCAGACACTCACTGACAGTTCTCTTTAAGCAATGCCTTCATTGTTTTCAAACTGTATCTGGGAGCTATTTACTTGGAAATATATCAGATATCAGCAAAGAAGTTTCTGTGCATAGGTCATTGTGATCTTCAACTTCCTTCAGTAGCTTTCACACATACAAGCCTATATAAACATTGTTCTTCTAGCCCTACCAAGACGTTTTAAAATAAGAGAAAGTAGAGTAGAGCAAGATAGCCAGTAGAAACCTTTATCAATTGTCCTTCTGCAGGGACACCAAATGCAAGAAATATCCCTGTAAAGAAGCACCTTCATAAGAACTAAAAATAAGGTGAGTGATCACAGTACCTGGTTTTAACATCATATCAAGCAAAGAGGCACTGAAGAGGGTAGAAAAGACAGTCTTGCATTGTCTACATCACCATCCTTCATCCCCTGGAAGTGTCACATAAGAATGATGAGTGGAGAGAGAATCAGTGTGCCTGGGGGAAGAAGAGTGGAGTGACTGTGGGATTTTTCTTTGGAACTCAGGGATATCTTGTCACAGTGGAACACAGCAGAATCCTGAATTCTGCAAGGATTCATGGAGGGAGCATTTAGACCGACATAGCCAGATGGAAATCCTCCGCCCCAGCGGTAGGTACCTGAGTTCTGGCTAGACCCAGCACTGGCTGAAAAAAAAAACAAAAAACAGTCTGGGGCCAGAAATAAATTCGTAAGGCATTCAGGCCACAAAGACTATATTCCTGGGACAATTCCTGCAGCTGTACTGGCTAGGAGCCAGTGGACTCAGGGTGCACAAGACCCAATATGACACCAGAGGTGGTGGCCAAGCCATTGCTTATGTCACCCCTCCCCCAACTGTAGGCAGTGCAGCTGAAGAAAAGTCTTCTTCCACTTGGGTAAAGGAAAGGGAAGAGTTTGGAGGACTTGATTTTGCAACTTTGAAAATGGCTCAGCCATAGTAAATTAAAGTACCAAGCAGACTCCTGAAGCCCCTCAGTCCAAGCCTTAGTTCCTGGAAGCATTTCTAGACCCAGACTGGGCCAGAAGGAGACCTGTTGCCATGAATGAAAGGACCTAGGCCTAGCAAGAATCAATACTTTCTGACTAAAGAGCCTCTGGGCTTTGAATAAATATCAAAGGTAGTCAGGCATCAGTCACCATGGACTTTGAGTGAGACTAGGCTGGCTCCAGGTGTGACCTGTCACAGTCCCAGCTGCAGTAGCCATGAAGGAGTGCCCACATCAATCCTCTCCCAACTGCAGCATCCCAGCATATAGAGTGATGGAAGAGAATGAGAGACTTTGCATGGATATCCAGGTTATACTGCAGCCTATTGAAGTCCACTGAAATTTATATGACATCATAAAATATCGAGAATCACTAAAGCTATCCTAAGCAAAAAGAACTGGAAAAATCACATTACCTGACTTCAAATTATAGTACAGAGCTATAATAATTAAAACAGAATAGTACTGTCACAAGAACAGACACATAGATCAATGGAACAGAATAGGGAACCCAGAAATAAATTCACACATCTATATTGACTGGCAACTTTTACAAAGTTGCCAAGAACAAACACTGGGGAGAGGAACATCTCTGCAATAAATGGTTCTGGGAAAATTTGGCATCCATATTCAGAAGAACAAAACTAGATGTTTATCTTTTGCCATATACAAGAATCAGATCAAAATGGATTAAATATTGAAACATAATAACTGACACTATGAAACTACTAAAAGAAAACATTGTAGAAATGCTTCAGGGCATTGGTCTGAGCAAGGATTTCTTGAGTAATACGCCCAAAGCACATTCGACCAAAGCAAAAGTGGACACATGGGATCACATCAAGCTAAAAAGATTGTGAAGAGCAAAGGAAACAATCAACAAAGTGCAGAAACAATCCACAGATTGGGAGAAAATAATTGCAAACTACCCATCTGACAAGGGGTTAATAACTAGAATATATAAGGAAATCCAACAACTCAATATGATAAAATAAAACAATCCAATTACAAATGGGCAAAGCATCTGAATAGACATTTCTCCAAAGAAGACATGTAAATGGCCAATAGGTATATGAAAAAATCCTCAATATCATTAGTCGTCAGAGAAATGCAAATCAAAACTACAATGAGATATCATATCATCCCAGTTAAAAATGGCTTTTATTAAAACGACAGGCAATAATGAATGCTGGATAGTATGTGGAGAAATGGGAACCCTCATACACTGTTGGTGGAAACGTAAATTAGTGCAACAATTATGGAGAACAGTATGGAGGTGCCTCATAAAATTAAAAAGAGAACTACCATATAACCCCACAATCCTACTGATAGGTATATATCCAAAGGAAAGGATATTGTAAAAAGTATATGGAAAAGATATATACAGTCCCATATTTATTGCAGCACTAATCACAATAGCCAAAATTTGGATCAACCTAAGTATCCATCGATATATAAATGGATAATGAAAATATGGTTTATATACACAGTGGGATATTATATAGCCATAAAACAGAATTAAATCCTGTAATATGCAACAACCTGGATGGAACTTGAGAACATTATGTTAAATGAAATAAGCCAAGCACAGAAAGAGAAATTTTGCATGTTCTCACTCATATGTGGGAGCTAAATATATAAACAATTGTTCTCATGGAGACAGAGAGTAGAATGATGCTTACCAGAGGCTGGGAAGGGTAGTGTGGAGGGGCGATAAAGTGACGATGGTCATGGGTACAAAAATATAGATAGATGGATACAATGATATTTGATAGTACAACAAAGTGACTGTACTCAATACGTTATGGTATACTTTAAAATAACCGAAAGGGTAGAATTGGAACATTCCTAACGCAAAGAAATTATAAATGCCTGAGGTGATGGGTATCCCAATTACCCTGATTAATACACATTGTACATCTGTATCAAAACATTACACATACCCTATAAATGGGGACAACTGTTATGTAACCATAATTATCAATAAAATATTAAAAACAAATGAGAAAGTTAAAACAAAAATAAATGTAAAAAATGAAGATAGAAATCTAGAAAGGGGTCTGAACTTAAGAATCAGAAAATGTCAGTTCCTGTTTTTGCCTCTGCATTTATGAGCCCTGTAGTCTTGGGCAAGGTACCTAATTTCTGAATATTAGTTTTCTAATTTTGAAAATGGGGATTGTATCAGTGATGGTTCTCTGGAGAAACCTAAGAAAATGGATAAATACAAATACATGGACATACATATGCACACATATCTTAAGAAATTTATTTCAAGAATTTGGTTTATGTAATTGTGGGGCTGGAAAGTCAGTTATCCCAATAGGCCAGGTGGCTAGAAATTATTGGGCAGAAGTTGATACTGCAGTGAATCTTTTTATTTCAGTACATTACGGGGAACAAATGTTTAGATTACATATATTGTCTTTGCCCCACCCGAGTCAGATATATAAGTGCATCCATCCCCCAGACCATGCGCACCACACACATTAACTATGAATATACCCATCACTTCCTGTCCCCTGACAACTGCCCAACATCCAGTGAATGTTACATATATATGTGCACAAGAGTGTTGATCAATTAATAGCAATTTGATGGTGAGTATATGTTGTGTTTGTTTTTCCATTCTTGTGATACTTCACTAAGTAGAATGGGCACCAGCTCTATCCAGGATAATACAGGAGGTACTGGATCACCATTGTTTTGTGGCTGAGTAGTACTCCATGGTATACACATACCACATTTTATTAATCCACTCATCTATTGATGGGAAATTGGGTTATTTCTACATCTTTGCAACTGTAAATTGTGCTGCTATAAACATTCAAGTGCAGATGTCCTTTTTATAGAAGGTCATTTTTATCTTTGGGTAGATGCTCAGTAATTAAATTGTTGGATAGAAATAATAGTTCTACTTTTATCTCTTTAAGTTATCTCCATATTACTTTCCATAGAGATTGTACTATTTTGCCATTCCACCAGCAGTGTATGAGTGTTCCTATCTTTCTGCATCCATGCCAAGATTTGTTGTTTAGGGACTCTTTCATATAATCCATTCTCACTGGAGTTAAGTGATATCTCATTGTGGTTTTGATTTGCATTACCCCGATGATTAGAGATATTGAGCATTTTTCATATGTTTCTTGACCATTATTCTGTCTTTTTTTGAAAAGTTTCTGTTCATATCCTTTGCCCATTTATTGATGGGGTTGTTTGATTTTTTTCTTGTTTATTTTATTAGTTAAATATAGAGTCTTATTATTAGCCCTTTATTGGATGTGCAGAAAGCAAATACATTCTCTCATTCCGTAGGTTGTCTATTTGCTCTATTGATAGTTTCCTTGGCTGTGCCGAAGCTTTTAAATTTAATCAGGTCCCATTTATTTATTTTTGTTGTTGCTGTGACTGCCTTTGGGGTCTTCTTTATAAATTATTTGCCTGGGCCAATGTCTATAAGAGATTTTACAACATTTTATTCTAGAATTCTTATAGTCTCATGCCTTAGGTTTAAGCCTATTATTGACCATGAATTGATTTTTGTGACAGGTGAGAGGTTCGGATCCTGTTTCAGTCTTCTTCATGTTGTTACCCAATTTTCCTAGCACCATTTATTGAATAACAATTCTTTCCCCCAGTGTATGTTTTTGTCTGCTTTGTCAAAGATTAGGTGACTATATGTGGATGGTTTTATGTCTGTGTTCTCAGTTCTGTTCCATCGGTCTATGGCTCTGTACTTGTGCCAGTACCATGTTATTTTAGTTACTATATCCTTGTGGTATAGCTTGAAGTCTGGTAAATTGATGCCTCCAAATTTGTTCTTTTTGCTTTAGGTTGCTTTGGCTATATGCAGTCTTATCTGGTTCCATACAAAGCATAGAATTATATTTTTCTTGATCTGTGAAAAATGATGTTGATATTTTAGTAGGAATTGCATTGAATCTGTAGATCACTTTGGGTAATATAGACACTTGAACAATACTGATTCTGCCAATCCATGAGCATGGTATGGATTTCCACCTGTTTACATACTCTGCTATTTCCTACTCAGTGTTTCATAGTTCTCCCTGTAGAGGTCTTTAACTTCCTCAAATATTCCAGGGTATTTTATTTTCTTTGTTGCAATTGTGAAGGGTATTGAGTCTTTGATTTGGTTCTCAGTTTGACTGTTGTTGAAGGATAGGCATGCTACTGATTTGTGTACATTTATTTTGTATCCTGAGACTGTCGAATTTGTTTAGCAATTCTAGTAGTCTCATGGCAGAATCATTGTGGTTTTGTAGATATAAGAACGTATTGTCAGCAAAAAGCAATAGTTTGACCCTTTCTGCTTCCATTTCAATGTCCTTGATATCTTTATATGATTGCTCTAGCTAGGACTTCCAGCAGTATTTTGAATAGAAGTGGTGGTAGAGGACAACCTTGCCTGGTTTCAGTTCTAAGTGAAGTGCTTTCAATTTTTCCTCATTAAGTATGATATTGGCTATGGATTTGTCATTTATGGCCTTTATCATTTTTAGATAAGTCCCATATTTGCCTATTTTGGTAAGCATCCTTATCATAAAAGGGTACTGGATTTTGTCAAATGTTTTTTCTACATCTATTGAGAGGATCATATGGTTTTGGCTTTTACTTCTATGTATGTGGTTAATAACATTTACATATTTGCATATGTTGAACCATCCCAGCATCTGTGAGATGAAGCCCACTGGTTTTGATGGATTTTTTTTTTATAAGAACCTCAATTCAATTTGCTAGGTTTGAAAATTTCTGCATGTATATTCATAAGGGTTATTTGTCTGAAGTTTTCTTTTTTTCTCTTGTGTGCTTTCCTGGTTTTGATATCAGGGTGATATAGGCTTCTTAAAATATGTTGGGGAGGATTCCTTCCTTCTTGATGTTGTGGAATAATTTCTGCAGGGTAGGCACCAGTTCTCTTTTGTAAGTCTGGTAAAATTCAGATGTGAAACCATTTGGTCCAGGACTTTTTTTTTAGGAAGGTTTTTTGTTGCTGCGTGAATTTTTGTACTTGATATTTGTCTGTTCAGGAATTCTATTTCTTCCTGATTGAGCCTAGTGAGGCTGTGTGTTACTAAGAATTTGTCCATTCCCTGTGTTCTGAAGTTTATATTCATAGAGATTATAGTATTCACAGGGAAATTTTGTATTCCTGTGGTATCATTTGTAGTTTTTCCTTTTCCATTCCTGATTGAGCTTACTAGAGTACTTTCTTTTCTGCTTCTGGTTAATCTAGCAAGAGGCATGCCGATTTTGTTTATTTTTTTCAAAGAACCAACTTTTTTATTGATCTTCTCTATAGGTTTTTTAGTTATCGATTTCATTTAGTTCTGCTCTGATCTTTGTTATTTCCTTTCTTCTGCTAGGTTTGGGGTTGGTTTGCTCATCCTTTCCAGTTTTTGAGATGATTCATTAGACTATTAATTTGTGGACGTTCTGTCTTTTTAATGTAGGCATTTATGGCTATAAATTCTCCTCTCAGGAGTGCTTTAGCTGTGTCCCACAGATTTTGGTAACTTATGTTTCCTTTTTCATTTACTTCAAAATATCTTTTTATTTCCATCTTAATTTTCTCCTTAACCAAATAATTGTTTAGTGGAAGGTTGTTTAGTTTCCAGGTTTTTGTGTAGAGGTGAATGTTGGTGAATGTTTCTGTTGGAGTTGATTTCTAATTTTATTCCACTATTGTCTGAGAAGATGCATGATACAATTTCTATTTTTAGAAAATTTGTTGAGACGTGTTTTGTGGCCTAGGATATGATCAATCTTAGAGAATGTACCATGAGCTGATGAGAACAATGCATATTCAATTTTGGGGGTGAGGTAGAATGTTCTGTAAGTATCAGTCCAGCCTATTTGTTCTTGAACTGTTTAAGTCCATTGCTTCTTTGTTTATTTTCTGTTTGGAGGATCTGTCCTATTCTCCAAGAGGAGTGCTGAAGTCCCTGGCTATTACAGTGCTGCTTTTCAGCATTCTGTTTATATCTTTAGGGTTTGCTTTATGAATCTGAGTGCACCTGAGTTATATTCATCTAAATATTTAGAACTGTTATGTTTTCTTGTTGAATTGTACCCTTCACCATTATATAGTGACCACCTTTGTTCATTACTTTTGTTCATTTGAAGACTAAGTTATCTGAAATCAGTACTGATGTATCAACTTTCTTTTGGTTTTCACTTGCCTTGAATATTGTTTTACATCCCTTCACCTTTTATCTGAATGCATCCTTGTAGGTTACATATATTTCCTAAAGACAGAAGATACATGGCTTATATATATGTTTGGCCTTTTGACAGCCTATATCTCTTTAGGGGGCAATTCATGCCATTCACATTTATTGAGAGAATTGATAAGTGGGGCAGGTTTCTGTTCATCCTGTTGAGTTGAACTGTGTTGCTTTGTTTTCTCTCTTAAGCCATTGAGGCATCTGGCCTGTGACCTTTAGGTTTTGAATGATTTTACACTGGCGAGTGTCTTTTGTGCTGATCCATGTTTAATGCTGTTCTGAGTACTTCCTGGAGGGCCGATCTTGTCTTGATGAATTCCCTCAGTCTTTTCTTATCTGAGAAGGTTTGTATTTCTCTTTTGTATAAGAAACTTAGTTTTGCAGGATACAAAATTCTAGGCTGGGTATTATTCTGTTTGAGAAGACTGAGTATGGAATCCCAGTTCATTCTGGCTTGTAATGTCTCAGTTGAGAAGTCTGCAGTTATTTTGATGTGTTTTCCTTTGTAGGTTTCCTGCTGCTTTCACCTTATGGCTCTTAGGAAGTCCTCTTTCATGTTTATTTTGGCCAGTCTGAGGACTTTGGGTCATGGTGTATTCCTGTTTGCAATGAATCTCCCAGTTCTTTGAGCATCTTTTACCTGGATATCTACATTTCTAGCAAGTCCAGGGAAATTTTCCTCCATTATATTCTCAAATAGTTTATCCAACCCTTGCGTTTTTTCTTCTTCACCCTCAGGGATGTCTATGATTCTTATGTTAGACCTCTTCACATTATGCGACATTTCTTGTAGGCTTTGTTCTTTTCTTTTATTTATCTGCCCTATCTCTGCAACTGATTTGTTTTATTGAAAGGTGTTGCCTTCAATCCTGAGATTCTTTCTTCTGCATGATCTAGCCTATTTTGAGGCTTTCCACTGTTTTTGTAATTCTGTGAATAAGTTATTCATTTCCAGAAGTTCTGTGTGATTTTTCTTTAATATTTCAATTTATTTAATGAATTTTTCATTCATTTTCTGGATTTTTTGTTTGGTATTTCTTTCCATTGGGTATCCATTTTCTCTTCCATTTCATTGAGCTTTCTTACAATCCATGTTCGAAATTCTTCATCTCTCATTTCAATGTTCTGATTATGGTTGATATCCATTGTTAGAGACCTGGTGTTCCCTTAGGGGGTGTCTTTTGTTTGATTCTTCATACATACAGAGCCCTTTCACTGATTCCTTCCCATCTGGAGAAGCTATTGCTTCTTACCTTTGGATTTTGGGTTAGATAATGACATGCCCAGTTTAGTCTCTAAGCTAGTAGGTGGTGCTTGTGGGTAAGAATCAACCACATCCTGTATGATGAATGAATCAGTAAATGTAGTAAAAGGGCGTGCTTTGACCTCCCTGTCAGTAGGTGGCCTTTTTCCTTCTATTTTTGTTCTATAACCTCTTCTTGTGGAGTGTCCTGTAGGTTCAGATTCCCTTCATTCTGAGTCACATCTCATCTATGTTTGTCTGGTTTTTTCTCTTTCTTCTAAAATTTCTCCTTCTTGCTGAGATGCTCTGGCTGGAGGTGTTTCTCATTTGCCATCTTGCCTCTCCCCCTCAGCTTTTCTTTGCATTGAGACTTCTGGAAGACTTTCTTCTTTCACAGAGAAATCTCAATTTTTACTTTTAAGGTCTTTCAACCAATTGGATGAAATCCACCTATGTCACTGAGGTAATACCCTTTACTTAAAATCAACCAATTGCAAATGACAACCACATGTAAAATTATCTTCATAGCAACACCTAGATTAATGTTTGATTGAATAACTAGGTACTACAACTAAGCCATGTTGACTCATAAAACTAACCATCACAGGGATGATGATGATGATGGAAAATTAAAAATTAAAAATTTAAAAATTATTAAAATTAGATTCTAACATTGATTTAAAGCACCAAGCCCAGTGTCTAGCATAAATAGAAGCTAAATAACATTACTCGAATATGAATAGAATTAATAGTATGAGGGTGTGGTGTTATTTATCTTGTGCCTATATTTGCTATTCCTATTACGCCTCTAAATTCATTTGATTCTGGCATATTCTGGCATATTCCTACTTTTTTTATGGATCTAAAGCTGATCTGACTTTGGATAAGGGTTTAGTTCCCAAGAGTAATTTTTAGGTACATATATTGTGCTTGAAAGACAGCTCTATAATCCCTCTACAGTGATAACACTTCTCATTACTTATAATCTACTTTCTGAATTCTAATATATTATTTCCCATTATGCTATTTTAGCTTTAATTTCCTACAGGCTACAGAAGTTGATTCCTGTTAAAAGAGATCCTTCCAGATTTTTGAGGCTTTATGTGGTTTACCTTATAAATTTTTCAAATTAAAAATAAAGGCCATTATATATGCAGAAAGAACATATTGTATTTTTATTTACTTCTCAATGCATATCCACATAGCCTTGGCCTTTGGGTTTGGGAAAGTGAGCTTTCATTCTGGTTCTGCTACTTACTAGCTATATGACCTTGGGCAACTAAACTAACCTCTGAATGAAGTTTTCTTATCCATTATATTATAAAACTAGCCTTGTATATCCTGCAGGTTTATAGGTTTTTTAAAAGAGATAATAAATGGAAAATCTCCCTCACATAATACCTAGCTCATTGAAGATGCCTGATAAATAACAATTGAGTCACAATCTAAATACAAAATGATTATATTAGAATTTCATCTAGATAATATGAATACATAAAGAAATGAACAGTCAGTTCTGCAACAATCCAAACATCATTTTATGTACTAAAATCCTTCAATTTTTCATTGGCATTTGTGTTAGAACTCTCAAGATCCATCTTTATCATGGCTCTCTTTTACGAGCGATAATATTTTCCTTATTTTTTTTTGGTCAGATGAAAGGATTTGGGCATTTTTAGCACAGCCAGTACAAAAAGGTTAATTAGAGTGTGGATAGAGACCAGAATATAGAACATTGGATGGACACTATCAAATCAAAGGAACAATGAGTAATCAAGATCAACTTGCCAGTGGAAGAAGGGTTAGAAACACAGGAGGTTAGATTTCAATTACTAAGGCAAAATCTATTACGTTTTAAGGGATTGTAATCAGGCTGCAAGAATAAGATGAAAAACAAGAAAATAAAGGGTCAAGCTGCCATTTGGAACAGGAAAGAATCCAAGATAGGAAATACAGTCCCACAATAGTATCTGCCTCCCCTTTGCCTCAATGCTGGGCTGCATGTTAACTCCATGCATTTATAATCTGTATGCTTCCCCATGGGCCTCAATACATATCTTGACTATGAATGGGAGCAAATAGGCTTTTAAAAAAAACTTTTCATGAAAAGTTGCTCATGTCTATTGGTAGAAAGAATGTTAATTTGCTTAAATAAGCATTAATTAGGAAAGACATGAAATTAGTTTGTGCTTGAGTTTATACTCATTAATGAAAATTTAAGGAACATATTTTGAAGATTTTTATATCTACATTGTATATTGCTCATTTATAATGCAAGGAGTAAGCCAGTGCTATATCAACATTTATAGAAATCCTTTCAAATTTTATTCCATTCTTTTTTTCTATTAAGTTTTGTTTACAATAGTGTTCTTTTAAAACTCCCTTCCTTTGCATTTGGAATTTGTCCACATAATCCTTTTGATTTGTCCACATAATCCTAACAAAGAATGATAGATTTAAATATAAAAAGTAATTATATGCAAAGTAGAGATCAGTGGGCAAAGAGGTAATATACAATAATCCAGGCACCATTATATTCCTTATTGGTGACTTGGATCCTTCCTGACAATGATGACATATTGTGACTTAGTCAACATTCATTAAGCAACAAAGCAGAATTAATAATAATCAAACTATGGACCAAGATTTCATGAAATAATAGACCAGATAAAAGCACAGGTTTATTTAGAGGTATGTTTTTAATCACTATTCATAGTATGTTATCCCAAGGTAAAAGGTGATGGAATGTCAAAACTCTAAACTATCATTCAGGACAAAGTAAAACCATCAGATAGCAAACATTACACAAATAACATAATAATTTAACTCCAATTAAATTGCATATATTCTTATTTATATAACCAGTGTGCAGTATTGCAACAAAGAAGATCACATCATCCTATAAACACACACACACACTCTACATACAAAAAGCTCTGTGATACATCTTTTTAATATAATTCTTGAACAACATTTTAAAGCACTTGATTTGCTGTCAAATGAATAGTTTGAACTATATCTTCTCTATCTAGGTTGGTTCCTTAGTCTGTTTAAGCCTCAGTGTTCACATCTATAAAATGGTACTAATAATAGTTTCTTATTTTCCACCTAGGTTAAAATAAGAGAATGCATGGAAAGATAATTTTTAAGTAATACTAATTACATATTATTATATGTAATAATTATTTTATTCATTCATTTTTATGACTTCCACATTTCATCTATAATTTCTAAAAAATTCTATGAATATAACAAAATGTAATAACAATAATTTTCCATAAATTTTATTGATGCTCGAATTATGATTATTATGTTATAACAAATACACTAGAACTTATACATCTAAATGTAGCTTGGCACTTCAAAGAAGTTACCATTGGAGTTTGTAATTAAATGAGCATTTATTGAGCACCTACTATTTATAAGACATTTTGCTAGGTGCTTTACAAATATTACTTCAATTAATCCTTACACACTTATACTTAGGTATAATTAACCCTATTTTTTCATGGAATAAATTGGAGAATAAGAAGGGTATCCAAGGCCATAGCATCATTTTCTGGTATAGCTGCTATCATTACTTAAATTTGAGGGAGCTAATTACATAGGCAAAACCTAAGGAAGGGATTCTTTACTCTAAGACACATATCAACACCCAGAACTAATCAGTCTTCTATGTTTGGGAGATAAGATTAAAAAATTAGATTGCCAAAATAAGAGGCTACATTTTGAGTCAAATTTGGAAAACAAATTGGATAAAAATGATTCAGCAAGATACTAAGATTAATAGCCTTGAAACTCAGGCAGAAGAATTTGAGCTTAGTTCAGTGGGCATTGTAAGTGATTGAATAAAGTAATGTCTTGATGAAACAAGTAATTTAGGAAGATGAGCCTGACAGTGATTTCCAGAATTTTGCATAAATTTCAAAATCTAGAAATAGGATTTGAGAATAAAATGTTGTGAATATGCACATAAAATTTAAGTTTCTTTATAATATATTAATATCTTAATGTACAAAGTTTTAAACAGATATTTATTCTGGTGTATTAAAGACACATGTCATTCATTACTTTATTTGAACACTGATATGTTTTAATGAATTGAGCCTGTCAGATGCCAACCAACTTGTTCAGCAATATTTATTTCTGAGAAATTATGTATTTTCCATATGGGGATTATCCTCACATTGGATATACCACATAAATTAGAAAAGGAGAAGTACATGTTAAATAAGTAAAAAAAAAATATTTATGATCTTGTTTGCTTGTTTGTGTTTTGGGGCTCTGTGCGAGTAGATCATTTCTAATTCAAAGTTTATAGTTTCTTTCTTAAAATATGAGAAATCCAATTGGGTCAATGGTGTAATGGAAAACTTAACATTAACATTGATAATTTAGTATATGGTCTTTTGAGAATTCAAAATATCAATAAAATGGTAATTTTAAAATCATCCCCTTTAATGGGTTGTTTTCACAGGCCTACTTTTCACTTTCATATTTATATCTCTAACTTATGTTTCAAATATTTGTTATTGTTAGTAATTTGTATTGTATCCAGTCACAAATGTGTATATTCTTTATAAAAACTTGGAATGTGAAACTTACAATATCAATTTTTAAAAATATATTTTGTCTAATTTTTCATGGTGAAGAACTAGAGACACATTCCTCCTCATTCAATGCTTTATAGAAGCTATTGCATACAAACATGAAGGCATGCCTACCTCAAATTGGTAAACAAGAAAGAGTTCTTATATCTTAAAACATGAAATCAGATGGTTCTAAATGGTTAAATATTAAGGTCATTTTAACTGAAATAAAGATAATATAAGTAGGGAGAAAATGCTGAAGGAAACAATGATCATTGTTTAATTCTGTGTGTGTTGTGTGGTGTTGAGTAAGGGGTGAAGGAAAATGAAAGAGATAAGCAGAAAAGAAAATTGAAAATGTATTCATAACAAAGACAGCATATATGCAATCTCAGTTATGTAAATTTGTTGATGTGTGTGAATGCTTGCACATGGCTGTGTGTGCCTGTCAGAAGGACTAATGAGATGTCTAAGAGGATGATCCCCCAAATGTTAATATCTAGTTATTTTGTAGTGGAGTGATTCTAGAATTTTTATTCTTCCTTTTAATCTATATATTGGAACTTTTTACAATGAGTATGCACTATTAATAATGACAAAATAAATATCTGTGAAGAAAGATGAAAAGAAAGTAGATAGGAGCAGAGAAATGGAAAAATTTGAGCATAAACACATGAACACACACAAACCCAAAACTAAGCAACTGCTGTTCTTCACAATCAACCCCTAGAAATTTAAAAGACCCATAATCAACAGGTGTGGATCATGCAGCATTTATCAGAGTAATTAACATGTGTAAAAACTGTAAATCTAGCCCCATATTCTCATTTGTTTATTCTGAGCAGTAGCACAATTTGCATCCAGGAA
Organism: Cheirogaleus medius; assembly: GCA_008086735.1. Taxonomy (NCBI): domain Eukaryota; kingdom Metazoa; phylum Chordata; class Mammalia; order Primates; family Cheirogaleidae; genus Cheirogaleus; species Cheirogaleus medius. The sequence continues at coordinate 6,085,073 of VBSM01003018.1, forward strand.
AGTGTCCAATGAAGACAAAATTAAGAATCTTACTGAAAATGATTTTTAAGGATCTTACTGAAAATGATTTTGAACATAAGTGTTGGTGCTAGAGAGAAGTAAAGACAAGTCCTGTATAATTCTAGTCCCTTCAATTAGGAGGTTGAGTGGAAAAAAAAAAGTCTGATTCTAGGGTGACCAAGTATCTCAGCTTGCCCAGGATGTTCTGTGATAATACTGGAAAAGTCCCAGGCAAATCAAGATGAGTTGATTAACCTAGCTGATTCTTATACTTGACCTAAGGCTTCAGCTTGAAAAGTTAGATTTCTGGAGACAGGATAATATCTAAGGAGACTCTCAAAGTAGGTAGTGAGATAAGAGTAGTATGACAGTTTCTAGGGTAATCATAGACATCAGAAGAAATGGCAAGCTCTAACATCTGACATAAAAACATACATGATCAGTTGTGGCCTGCTACCACCTCTTCAACTCTCCCACAATTATCAAAGGGAGACTATGATGCTTATAACCTGAATCTTATCAGGCCAATAAGTGTTCCTTATTTAACACTAATATTCTCGATTTTAATTTGAGAGGTTCGAGAATCCATGGTCGGTGGTGGTTGTTTATCAGGAAGGAATGTGTTGTGAATTGGTTAATTGTCACATGGAAATTGCAAAAAGGGAGGGGAGTGGGGGAATGAGTTTTTTGTTCCTTGTTTTTCAAAGCTGATTTTTGTTGTGATTCTTAGGAAAGAACCTGGTAAACATTAGCAAGGGATAGGGTGTACTGAGATGTGACAGACCTCCATCTCGTCATGACTGGGAAACCTAGGGATTTGTTTTTGTTTTGACATTTATTGAGTCTTTATTAAAGGCCAGGCACAGTCCTAGTCACTTTACACAATTGTTCAAATTAATTAATTTAATTAGAGACACTCAAGAGTCTATTTTGTCATATTTATCTGGTGCCAACATAGTTTATGAAATTAGGAAACATAGTTATTAAAGTTTTTCTGGGGTATTCTTGGCCAAGGGACTCTATTCAGTTGGTTGGGGATGCTTAGGGTTTTATTTTCATTTCAAAAATGTTAATGAGTCAATATATATTAAATAAGTTATCTTTAAACAGAAATATATAAAACAAGGTTATGTTGTTTGGTCAGCTGATAAAATCATTGTGATCAGAGGCTTGTAAGTACTGTTAAGAAAAAAACTTCAGATATTAAATTTGGCACAGTTTATTTCAGCAAAGAATCGAGAGAAGTTCATAAAGGTCCACTCAGCAATATAGGCAGGCAGAAAATGGTAGTGAGGAACACACTAGCTCAATTAGTTGCAACTTGGTGTTTTTCTTATCTGGGTATGGTGTGAAAAGTCCTTTGTGTTATATGTACATGGTCTGATCAGTTACGAGACTATGATTGCCTAAGACTGAGCTATTTGTTACAAGGATATACTCTTCAGTTAAGTTATAGTTTGTTTACATATTAACCTTACAGTTCGATGCTTATGAAATCAAAATATAGAGGCAGCTGCAAGTTTAATTTAACACTATGTAGCTTTGTGGTTACATACTGGCTCCTTTAAGATCACTGGTTCCTTATTTGCTAATGCAGTGTTTGCAGTGACTTTACAGAACATAACTACTATGACTAATGAGAATAGACTGTCGGTGTATGGAAATTTGTACCAAATAATGAAACAATAAATACTATTTTCAGAAACAAATGGAATATTTGAACATCTAAAAATATAATAGTAAGTTAGAAAAAATTCAATGTATTCAAAAATTAGAAAACACATGTGCCATAATTTCTTTCTATAATTCAACAAAATTAAAAATCACTAATTAAGAGGCATCTCCCCAAATTATACACTGTTAAATTTAAAAAAAAATTCTGACACCACTAAAAACATTGTAACTTTCATGGTTAGAATAATTAAAGTTTTAAAGACTGACAACAAAAAATGTTGATAAGGATATGGAGTAACTGAAATTCACATTTCTGGAAGGAATGTAAAATGGTACGAGCACATCAGGAAATGTTTCACTAATTTCTTGTAATTTATAAAGTAATTGTAATAGTTGACTGCAACATGGAGAGAAGTGTATACATTATATTCTTTGCTTTACTTTGGATATGTTTGAAATTTTCTGTAAAAATAATGTAAAGAGTACTTTTCTAAATATTTTATGGCTTAAAATATGAAAAATAAAAGGATGGCCTATTCAGAAATGAACCCTTACATCAAAAACCTAGAAGTCATTCTGTTCTCTTCTCCATATCTCATTCCCCACATCCAACTGGTCAACAAGCTTTGTCAGCTAAATTTCCCTAATTATTCTCAAGTCAATCCTCTTTTTTATTCCAACTGTTACTTAGTCCAAGACTTCATCTTTCCTTATCTCCATAACTACAAAATCTTTCTAATCTAACTTCTCTTTGCTCACGTTCAGTCTATTCCAGAGTGATCTTTCTAAAGTACACACCTGAACATGTTATTTTCCTGTATAAGTCCTTTCAAATGCTTCCATTTTCTTACATGATAAAGACCAAGACCCTTATCCTTTATAATTATCCCTATTTCAGTGATAAATGGCAATCTGCATAGTAGAAATGTCATTTATACAGCAGATAAATGGAACAGATGAATGTCTAATTATGATTGCAGGATTTTTCATATACCCCAAATTCCCTAAATCCTGAAAAGTGCTTATAAAAGAAATGTAATGGAGTACAAAACACTGGCTATCTTAGAAACAGCCAACATGTTAACCCTTTTTCCTATACTGGAAAAAATAGTCCTGATTTTTTGTCCTTTAGCTTACACTTAAAATGCAGTGCACGTCAATGAAAAATACTTGGTTTTGTAACTTTAATGGTTAGATTAGTAAATAATATATTAAATGCCCTTACCAGAAGTGTCAGAATCTCAGCTTTTGGCACGAAAGATGTCAAGGTGGGAGTTTGCCCTTGGTTCTTGGTTTGTTCTTCGTGGAAGAATGAGCAGACACACCAAAGTGTCAAGTCCAGCCTATTATCAACATCCTCTGACTCCTTCCTTGAAAAAAATCTCACCAGCAAGGTCAATACAGAGTGACCTCAGGCAGGGAGCAGTTTCACAAGAGCAGCTTTTTCTTTTTCTTTACCAGTGGAGAAGGACAAACCAACTCACTCATTCACTCACTCACTCACTTCCTCCTGACTTCTGGAATAATTTACTTTTATTATCCCAGTCTGGAGGCAGGCTCTTGGGAGATATAGGATGTTATCAAATGATCAACAGGTGTCCTCAAAATTCCATCTGCCTATAGGAGCTTCCTCTAAGAAAGCCTACCTGGGGGGATGAACCACAATGCAGATTCAAGCTAATGGTATATTCATTACCCTTAAATTACTCTAGGTCACTTTCTAAATCTTATTATGCCTGGACAGGAAATTCTCAGATAGATAAAGCAGTCCCTTCTTCCCCAGGTGTAGCAGTTTCTCCAGATAGGTTTAAGGGTACGGCAACACAAAAATGGAAGGGCGGCCCTTATCCTTCTTTACAGCTGGAGCAATTGCTTGAAACAGCACCAAGACAGGGAATCCTTTTCCTGAGAAGAACCGGAGATCCTAACTATCTACCTAACAGAACCACAACTGCTACTGTGGTAAATTCTATATTGTTCTCGCTTATTGTCCCACTTACTTTAGATATGAAGTTCCATGCTTCAGCATGTTTTTTGGCTAAGTTTAATCATGTGTGATACCAGGGGTAAGAGATCCTATCTGATCTACTAAGATTCTCACACAGTGGATGATTTTCAAAACAAAGAAAGAAGTGTCAAATGATGGGAAACCAAAATATGTTTACAATGGAATATTACTCAATTATAAGAAACGACGGTGAGCTAGCACTGCTTATATTATCCTGGACTGAGCTTAAGCCCACTATCCAAAGTGAGGTGAAACAAGATCAGAATAATGGGCTCCACATATACTCGCCATCAAATTGGTACTGACTGATTAACACTATGGTGCCCAAAGGGTGGTGGTGTTCACCAGGGATTCGGGGGTTGGAGGGGTAGTCCCACATCTGAGGGATGTGGTGAACATTGTGGAGGGGAAGGGCATACCTCTAATCCTTGCTAGGGAGAGACAAAGATATAAAATGTAACCAAAATGTTAAGAAAAAAAGAAAAAAATCATTTGTACGGTGTGGGGCAGGTGGGAGGGGGGAGGAGGGAATGGGTGTATACATACATAGTGAGTGTGATGCACACCGTCTGGGGGATGGACACGCTTGAAGCTCTGACTCGAGAGAGAAGGGGATACAAGGGCAATGTATGTAACCTTAACGTTTGTACCCCTATAATATGCTGAAATAAAAAAAAGAAAAGAGAAAACAAAAACAAAAACAAAAAGCAATACTGGTTTCTGCCTTACATCTTTTAATAATCACTTGATCCATAATAGATAGCACAGTTATCCTCATTTTCAGGTAAAGAAATTTAGGTTCAGAAAGGTTAAATAATTGCCCTGTATTATGCAAATATTATATAACAGGCCTGTTCTTGGGACCTAAACCATCTTACTCCAGACAACAACCATATTATATCTTTACAGTAAAATAGTAGCAATGTCTTGATATGTATAGTGCTTTTAATATTTTTCTTAAGATATATTATGCTTATTTATTTAAATCAGTATTTGCTCTTAAGAACACATATTTCATCTGTGTATAAAGGAAATATTTGGCATTTCTAGAAATCAAAGTGAAAGTTAAAATGTGTAAAATAATTTCCCTTGGGATCTCAAAAGTTGATTCCTGGAAAAGTGTACACACTAAAAATTCAATCATTCGAATAATAAAGGCTGAAATGTTGTAGGGAATTTTGAATGAAATCAATGCTTTCTTGGCTTATTTGATAATACATTATGAGAAACATCATAGTGCCATGAAAGAACAGCTGCCAATTTTCAAATGATGTAGCCACAAATAATGTCAAAGGCTATCTTAATTGAGGAGAATGTCTTGAGTTTCCATCATGTTGAAGAGACAACTGGGACCTAGTTATCCAAATTTATAAAAAATTAAACCCTAGAAAATCAGAATTAATTTTAATAAAATGTATGGTAACACCAGTGATGGCACAGTTAATGTGAGTAGAAAACGCAACTTAATTTTAGTGAACTTTAAAGAGAAAATAGCAAGAGCATTATAAACACAACATCATGCACATTCTGTTTGGATTTAATAGCGATAAGATTTTTGTAGGGAAAGAACTCTAAATCTCTCTCAGTATTGTCAGTTATTTTTATTATTATAACACTGAATATGCATCTCTGAAAATATTAGCAAGTTTTAAACAGTTCTAATAAAGTTGTAACACTGGAAGCTGTATAATATGCTAAAAATCTGCTCAAATTTACATTGTTGTATATTATTTTCTGTGATGAAGTACTTTCTCCAGATTACTGAAATTTTGGAACTTGAATCAAGAACTACTTTCAACATGCAAGTGGCCTGTGAATTGAGTGGTTTCCTGGTTTCCTGTCATTGGTTCTCAAATTGAAATTTTATTTTTTAAAAATCATGTGTTAAACGTTACAGGAATTCTTTATACAAAACCTCATAGTGGAATTGTAGATTTTTTTTGCCTCTAAAAATAGAAGCAACACTTCATTTTTTTATCATCTGAAGAAACATGATGAATATTTCAAAATCATTTGTGATTCTGGCAAGGAGTTATGTCAATTAATATTCTCTAAAATAGGTAATATCCAATAGAACCTTTTTACAATGATAAAAATGTTGTGTATCTGCAATGTACACTATGTTAGCCAGTAGGTATATACAGCTACTTAAGTACCTGAAATTTGGCTGTAGTGTGACTGAACTTTTAATATCATTTAATTTTAAAGTAGTTTCAATATAAATTTAAATGTAACATTTGGTTAATATTTATATATTGATCAACACAGCTGTAAGATTTTACAATATGAAAACCTTGTTTTCAGAGCACAAGAAAATGTTCCCAGAGCACAAGAAAATGTTCCCATTTACCAAAAATAATTTATGGCAATTAAGGTGTGCATTTTACCTTCTTTTTAGACAGAAGAACAATATTAAATAAATATTAAGTATGGAAAACTGGACACAATGTTACTAAATTTAAACCTACACTTTTAAAAGAAAATCTTCTAGACTAGTAAGGCCTCTAGATATCCTTTTCTCTCTCATCACTATACTCATAGAATGCTTGACATAGAGAAGGCATGAGACACATATTAATTTAAATGGATGGATGATAAAAACAAAGTTAAATGAATATCATAAACTATTTAAATAGAACAAACCATTAAATCAGTGGACAAAAATGTCTTGTTATAGTACAGACTTACATGCAAATGTTATTCCAGAACTTTGATTTTACTGGAATTATTCAACGCTTAACCCTGTCCATAAATGTTTCAACTAAATCAATTTTGGCTGTTCGTTTATTCTTCAATAATGCTCTCCTCATCTCAGAACTATTACATATTGCTTTGGAAAGTGCACGATGATTATTTTCATTCAACAAATATTTTTTGGACATGTACTATCTTTCAGGCACTCTGTTAGAGAAGCTGTATGTTAGGTAAGGTTGTGAACTCTGGAGTCTGATCACCTGGATTGGAATCCTGCCTTTTCACATATTGTGTAACCTTTGCACAAGTTACTTACCCTTATCATGCCCCAGTTTCTGTTTCTGTAAATTGGGGTAATTTTAGGACATATCACTGGGTTATTTTAAATATGAAAAGATTTAATATATGTGAAGAATTTAGAATAGTACCTAGTATATAGGAAGAACTTAATAGAAGGGTAGCTATTAAGTGCTGAGGATTCAGGAATTAAGGAAACAAACAGTGTCTATGACTTTATGGGGTTTATTTTGACCTTCAGTATAACAGGAAAACTGGCCTCCACATATTTACTGTCTGTGTCCAATAGACACTTTTTATTTAATTTCTCAAATTTCAAAGGAATTTTATAAATAAGTTATGGAAGTAAACAAAGAAATAGAGAAAATTTACTCAATTAGAAAATTTAATAAGAATTTAACATATGGAAATAACATTAATTGGGTGTCAGGCAGGTTGAAGGGAAAGAGGGAATGGGTAAACTCACACTTAACAGTTGTGTTGTGCACTGTCTAGAAGACAGCCACATTTGTAGCTCTGACTATGGCAGTGCAAAGGCAATTTCCATAACTAAAGTGTTGTACCCTGTAATACTCTGAAATTAAAAAGAAGGTAAAAGATATAGAAAAAACAAAAAATTAAAAAAATTAAAAATGAATATTTCTGTTTGTACAGATAGAAGTTTCTGTACTTTCCATTAAATTTCTTCTGTTTCATAATTGTTCAGATGATGTATAAATTCAAATGCTGTTGAGAAAAACATGGGTATGATTTCGTAATTTGCCATTAATTTCTAAATATAATTCCAATCATTTCTGTGATTTCACATCCAAGTTTCTCTTTTCCATTTCTGAATGTTTTCTGTAGAGTATAGATAATGAAGTTTGTTAAATGTGTACTTTCAGGAGATTGGTGGATTTTACTGTTAATTAATGAAAATAATTTTTCAATATTTAAAAACATTAATAATAAAAAATAAAATGCCTGAGGGGGAAAAAGAATTTAAAAATAGTAAACATTTTTGTACCAAGTATATTTAGGCGCACAAACATTAGGAATACTGTCTTTTATCATACTCTTGGCAAAATGCAATTGTTCAGGTTCTTATATAAAAATATTGTGTGATGAAGTTTTTCCTGAAGAGCTAACTGGAAGACAATATAACAGTTCCTTTTGTCCTTAGAAATATACTGTTTATTCATGAATTCTTGAGTTTAAGAAATTTCACCTTGGATAACACCATATGAAGATTCATATAATCTGATATTTTTTCTTCTTATATGACACATTTCCCCATCATCATCATTCTAGACCACTGATATATGTTTCTTTGCATTAATTTTATTTGTCAAATAATTGCAAAACATCTTCCTCTGTTAAGTTTCCCCTCTTTGCCTTTATAGTTGTAAAATCTGAATTCTCACTTGTGATCAATGAATGCTAAAAACAGACTACAAAGACATTGGATCTGGTATTCTTTTATAACTTATTAAAAGATTATTCAATACTTTAGACAATGCCTTAAGAAAACTGAAAGTTGGCAATTTAACTATTGCATCATTTTATTGTCAATTCTATCATTATTCTATCTTTATATTATTTTAGTCTTAAATGTAGTTTGCAATTATTGATAATTAGGAGTAATGGATGAAATAATTTCTAAGTTGATAAAATAGAAAAAAACTTTTAAGATATTGAAAAAGAAATAAGTAAACCTAATATCCCATAATCTTGTCTTAGATTTATTAAAGGGCCCAGTGTATGCACAAGTGATAGCAAGATGCAATAGAGTTCTATTTCTATTAAAAAGTAAAGTTTCTCTTTATTCTTTGAAAGACTTCTAAGAACTAATGAAGGTCATGAAATATCAGTCCTTACAATTACTGAAAACTACTCAAAAAAACCCTCAAAAACTATAATCAGGTCCAATGGACCACCATGGCATACTTAAGGATAAGATCCAGAGAGGGAGGCATATATTAAATAAATAATCACATAAATTAGATAATTAAAGCAGTGATAAATGCACTAAAGCAAAATTGCAATTATGATGACAGTGCAAAACAGGTTTCTTTTTTTTTTATTTCAGCATATTATGGGGGTACAGATTTTAAGGTTATGTATAATGCCCTTGCCCCCACCCTCAAGTCAGAGCTTCAAGCATGACCATCCCCCAGACGGTGCACATCTCACTCATTATGTATGTATATACCCTAAAACAGGTTTCTTCATTTAAATTGATGGATCAGGAAAATTTCCCTGAAGAAGCAAGATTGAAGTTTTGATATGAAGGAAAGAAGGAATTAACCCAGTGCAATATAGATATTAGTCTGCCCACATGTACAAAAGCTCTGAGGCAAGACAGAACTTGACATATTTGAGGAATTGAAAGAATGTGTGTGAGTGTGATCAGAGAGGAAATGTTGCCAGTGGCATGAGATGAAGCTAGAGAAGCAAACCTCAGCCAATTCAAAAAAGGCCTTGAAGGATACACTAAAAGGATTGAATTTTGTTCTAAGAGCTGTGAGAATCCACTGAAAGGTAATAAGCATGGAATTGATATACTCATATTTTTAAAAGTTGCTAAAGTAGTTAATGTTCATTATAAAAATAGACAATGCAGAAATATAGAAACTATAAAAGAGTTCTCTTGCCCCATTATCCAATACCAAAATTTTAGTGTGTGTTTTTTAAAGCTCTTTTAATTGAAATGTAAATAGAACTACAGTTAAGCATATTTCATATATTAACTATGATTATTCTAGTTATAATCCTCTGAAGCTTTCGTTCAACATTACATCTTGATATATTTCCATACCAGTGTCCATATTGACCTGCCTTATTCTGCCAATTGCTGCTTACCATTTCATTGTAAGAATATACCAGGCATTGCTAAACTTTTTCTGAAAAGAGCCAGATAGCAAATATTTTATGTTTTGCGGTCCAAGAGACCACATATTTTGCTACTGTAATATGAAAACGGCCACAACAATGAGGAAATGAATGAGTGTGGCTGTGTCCCCAGGCTGTATACAAAAGAGAGAGTAGAATTTGCTCCATGGATTGCTGTTTGCTGACTCCTGGAATATATTAATTTTTTTTTATTTATGAGAATGTCATTCTTTTGTTTTAAAACCCAATCTTCTTAAAATTAAAAACGCACACATTAAAAAATGAAACTGTACTGAAGGATCTAAAGTTAAGGAATATTTAATATACCCACTAGTCCCTTCCAAGTTCCACTCAACAAATATAAGCATTTTTGCAAGCTTCATCTTTAGAACATCAGATAATATACTTATACTGCTCTATAATATTTGAGGTAAAAAAAATGTCGACTACATAATGCTGCAGCATGGAATGTTTTACTGCATTGTTATTTACTATGCTATCCCCTCTGCATTTGTTATTTCTAACAAAGTTTGTATCACATGCAATTGATTTCATAACTATAATGAAGTCATTTCTCCTTTGTTTCTAAGTTATTTTTTTTTTCAAATTTAAATAATAAAACAGTATTGCTGTGGTTTGGATGTGTCCCCCAAAGTTGATGTGTTGGAAATTTATTCTCCAAGGCAACGGTGTTGAGAGATGAGATCTTTCAGAAGTAATTAGGTCATGAGGTCTCTCTCCTCATAAATGGTTTAATGTGGTTATTGCAGGAGTGGGTTCATTATCCTGAGAGTGGGTTTGTTATAAAAGTGAATTCAGCCTTCTTTTTCTCTTCCTCCGGTGCGTGCTTTTTTGCCCTTCTGCCCTTCTGGCATGGGATGACATAACCAGAAGGCCCTCAACATGTATGGCCCTTCAATCTTGGACTTCTCAGCCTCCAGAACTTTAAGAAATAAATCTCTGATGTTTATAAATTACCCAGTCTCAGACATTCTTTTAGCGCAGCAAAACATGAATTAAGACAGGAAATTGGTACCAAGAAGAGGGGTCGTTGCTATAACAAATACCTGAAAATGTGGAAATACCTTTGGAACTGGGTCATGGGTAGAGGCTGTAAAAATTGGGAAGAGCAGGTTAGAAAAAGCATAGTTTGCCAAGAGTGGAACATTAAGGGCAATTCTGGTGAAAGCTCAAAAGAAGACAAGCTACTTAAGTTGCTATGATCGGAATTTCTGTAGAAATATGCATAGTAAAGGCCATTCTGATGAATTTTCAGCAATGAGGAACAAGGTATTAGAAACTGGAGTAAAGGCCATCTTTTTCATAGAGTTGCAAAGAACTTGACCAAATTGTGGATTTTTTAAAGCATTTTGTTGAAGACTAAACTTAGCATTGATGAACTAGGATATATAGAAGAAAAATATCTAAGTGACAAAACATTCATGGAGCTCCATGGGTTTTTTTTTTCTTTGGGGTGAGAGGTGCTACTTAGAGTAAAATGAGAGAAGAGCTAAATGATTTTAAGATACAATTTATAATTAAAAAGGGAAGCAGAATAGAAAGATTTGGAAAAATGTCTTAACCTGGCTATGGAAAGAATAAAAAAGCATATTCAGGAGAGAATACTAAGGGTGTGACCAAGCAACCACTTGCTAAAGAGATTAGTATGGATAGAAGGAGGTCATGCTCCATTCATCAAGACAATGGGAGAATTACCCCAAAGGCATTTCAGAGATCTTCAAGGCAATCTAGGTCATTGAGGACAAGGTTTCCAGAGAGGTGCCTGTGGGATTTCAGCATTTGCTGCCCTGTGCTCCCTCAGGGTTCTGCTTCCCAGATTCTGGTGCAGTACCCGTTGGCTGCTCCAGCAGTGACTCAAGCAGGCCCAGGTGCAACTCCACCCACTGCTCCAGAAGGTATAAACCATAAATTTTGGTGGGGTCTATGTGGTGCTAATTCTGCAGACAGATACACATAATGCAGCATAATACAAGAGCTGTGAGGGCATCCATTCCTCCAACTGAATTTCCAAGGATATTGTGGACAGCCTGGGAATTCATGCAAAGACATCCCACAGGGTAGAACCTCTGCAGAGAGCCCCTGCTATGGCAATGCCCAGTGGAACTATTGAGGCAGAGCTGCCACAGATATTCCCCAAAAGGGCAATGAATAGTGGAGCCATGAGAGGTGAACATTCCCCAAGATCCCAGAACTGTAGGGGCACCAGTGCATAACTCCAGCCTGATAATGCTACAGGCATTAGACTTCAAACTGTGAAAGCTTCTGGGTATACTAAACCCAACAAAGCCATAGGGATAGGGGTGCCTGAGGCCTTGGGCGCCCAAACCACAGTTTGCCCAGGATACCGAACATGAAGTCAAAGAAGATTATTCTCAAGCTATAAGACTTAATGTTGCTTTCCCTGTTGGGTTTTAGACTTACATAGGGCCAATTACTCCCTTCCTGCCTACTTCTCCATTATGGGATGGGAATATTTATCCTATGCCTATCCTACTATTATAGTTTGGAAGCACATCACTTGTTAATTTCACAGGCTAACAGGTAGAGAGGAATTTGGCTCAGGATGAATTCCGTATTGAGTCTCACTCATATCTGATTCAGATAAAACTATGGATTTTGGACTTTCGAGTTGGTGTTCAAAAGTTTGAATGACTTTACACTTTGCGGCTATTAGGATAGAACAAATGTATTTGCATGAGAGAAGAACGTAAATTTGGGGGACCAGAGGCAGAATGCTATGGTTTGAACGTGTCCACCAAAGTTCATGTGTTGGAAACTTAATGCCCAATGAAACAGTATTGATATGTGGGACCTTTAAGAGGTGATTAAATCATGATGGTTCTGTCCTCATGAATGACTTAAGTGGTTTATTGCGAAAGTGGGTTCATTATCATGAGAGTGGGTTTGTTATAAAAGTGAATTCAACCTTCACTTGATCTTTTTTTTGGGGGGGTGCATGCTCTTTTATCATTCTGCTTTTTCACCATGGAATAAAAGAGGTAGAAGGCCCTAATCAGATGCTGGCCCCTTGATATTAGACTTCCCACCCTCCATAGCTATGAGAAATACATTTCTTTTCTTTATAAATTACCCAGTCTGTGGTATTCTGTTATTGTAGCACAAAATAGACAAGGACAAGCATTAACATTATTATGATTAAGTAAATATGTTTACCTCAGAACCAAGTACTGTCAACACATAGAAAAGAATCCTTATGTTACAGAACTTTAGATTCTAGAAGTAGACTGTCTGAAGAATCCAAGTCCAAGGCATTCTGTTTTAATTTCTCTTTAATTCTTTTGGCTTCTTCCAGGTCAAATTCAGCTAGTTATATTTCAAATAATTTCTTAATGTTTTTTACATTATTTTTGGTTAACTTCTCAAGTAATACACACATAAGCATGTACATACATGAAGTATATATGTAAGACATTTTGAGTGCTTACATGTCTAGCATGCATTTACTTTTGCTGAAATCCTTAACTAAAATTTTTGCCCTCATTAGATTTAAAACTATTTGCATTCTAAACTGTAAAGAAATTAATCCATTACTGGATTAATTAATTAATTTATTTATAAATTTATCATTTATTCAGTGCCATAGTTAAGAAATCTGAGGTCAATCTGATCTTCATTTTTTTGTAAGTAACCCACAGGTATTTTTTAAACTTTGGGTGTTTTTTTGCCCTTAGAATTTTGGAAGTTTTCAGGATTTTTTAAGGTGTTGGTCTTATTTTTAGAATTAGTTTTCAGTATGGGACTATCATGAATGATGTTGTTGTAAATATTTTTACATATCTGTTCACAAGTCTGTTGAGTCTAAGTAGATCATAGAATACACATACATTCAAGTTCAGTAGGCAAGTTCAAAATGTTTTTCAAAGTTTACAGTCCAACCAAAAATATATGAGGATTTTTATTGTTCTACATAATAACCAACAGTTTGCATTATCTTTTTAAAAATAAGTTTTAGACATTCTGGTGGATGTGTAGCATACTATGAGAGAAACAGCTCTATTGGACTGTTGGGTGGGACTAGTCCACAGATAGTCTCCTATATGAGGGTGAGCAAAATGCTCCACTTCCTGATCTGAACAACGTGACAAAAGAAAAATTATATATATAGATTCCAGAAGAAAGGCCTCAAATGGGACACAACTGCTTTAGTTTTACATTAAGGCAAAGAACAATGTTTTTATATATCTTTTTTTAGCTAATGTTTACTTGTGAAGCACAGTACCACTGCCACACCAGAATAATCTGGTTATGCTAATACTCTTTGCCATCAGAGAGCTTATAATTGGAAGCATAGTTCAGTTATAAATAAAAGGGGTTATAAGGAATAATATATGGGTTTGGTAAAGGTATTTAAAAAGTTTCACAGATTGCAAAGCAGAAAAATGTAACTTTTGGATGGGCAGATGAGGAATGACATCTTGGAAGAACATTACATTTGAGCAAGAATTTGGAAGAAGGAATTATGATAATCAAGAGTATTCCTTAAATTGTATTTTTTCTTTTAATTATTTATTTTTTATTACAGCATATTATGGGGATACAAATGTATAGGTTACGTATATGGCTCTTGCCCTCCCCCCACCAAATCAGAGCTTCAAGTGTGTCCATCCCCCAGATGGTGCGCATTGCACTCATTATGTATATCTATATCCATCCTCTCCTCCCCCTTCCCATCTGCCTGACACCCAATAAATGTTATGTTATTACTTTATGTACACTTAAGTGTTTAGCAGTAAAAACCAATTTGATGGTGAACACATGTGGTGCTTATTTTTACATTCTTGGGATACTTCACTTAGTATAATGGGTTCCAGCTCTATCCAGGGTATTACAAGAAGTGCTATATCACCATTGTTTCTTGTAGCTGAATAGGACTCCATGGAATACATATACCACAATTTATTAATCCACTCACATATTGATTAACACTTGAGTTGTTTCCACATCTTTGCAATTGTAAATTGTGCTACTATAAACATTCGAGTGTAGATGTCTTAATTTACAGAATGTATTTTGTTCTTTTGGTAGATACCCAGTAATGGGATTGCTGGATCAACTGGAAGATCTACTTGTATCTCTTTGAGGTATCTCAATGTTGTTTTCCCCAGAGGTTACACTAGTTTGCAGTCCCACCAGTAGTGTATGAGCGTTCCTATCTCTCCACATCCATGCCAACATTTATTGTTTTGGGACTTTTTGATAAAGGCCATTCTCACTAGGAATAAGTGGTATCTCATTATGGTTTTGATTTGCATTTTCTGAAAATCAGCAAGAAAAAATCAAACAACCTATCAAAAAGTAGGCAAAGAACATGAACAGAAACTTTTCAAAAGAAGACAGAATAATGGCCAACAAACATATGAAAATATGCTCAACATCTCTAAATTGTAGTTTTTCTGTACTATGGAATGCTTCAAATGAATTATTTACTGCAGCACTCACATGAGAGGTAGTACTGTGTTCCCATTAACAGTTGAGAAAATGAGGCTTAAAGAAGTTAAGTGACTTTCCCAAAGGCACACAGCTGAGAAATGACAGAGCCATTCTCTTAACCCAAGTGCATCTACCTCCAGAGGCTATACTCTGAAAGGAAAATTATAACTAGTAACATATTAAGGACTGATTATATGCAATAATTTGTATAAATAATGCATTATTTTACAACAACTCTACAAGGTTTATATTGTTATTGCTATTTCAGACCGAGAAAATTGAGATTTAGACAGTTTACATGATTTTCTTTTTTACTGTACTATATTTTCACTCAAGTAAGCAGAAAAACATGAGAAAATCAGGTAAGATCACAGTGTATTCAAATTATTCATTGGGATTTTGTCTTTGAGTATAATTTGGATTATTGGCAGGAGTAGAATGTAATGAAAAATGTGGAGGTTAGGCTATCCTGGTTTGGGGCTCAACTGCCAAATTAAAATGTTTTGACAACATTCTGTAGGAAGCTGGAAACCATTGACCTTTGAGGAGAACAAGTATAATAATAACTTTCTTGTATAAAGGTAAAATTGATGGTAGTATAAATTATCATTTAGGGAGTCATGATTAGAGTTTGAAAAACTGAAAAGGAAGCTATAGCATAAACTCCAGAAAAGACATAAAGGGGAGATGTTGGAAAGGAATGGGGAACAAAAATTATAGAATGGGTCAGTTGCAGAAATAGAAGCAGAATTCATGTCTTCAACCCCTAGTCTGATTCACACTCAATATATATTTTTCTTGAGTCAAACTTTTTTTTTTTTTTTTTTTTTTTTTT
>VBSM01003018.1:6101112-6113915 GCA_008086735.1 Cheirogaleus medius
CCACCTGCCTTGGTCTCCCAGAGTGCTAGGATTACAGGCGTGAGCCACCACGCCCAGCCCAAACTCTTTTTGAATCAAATTTTCAGTAAAAAAAATATTGAAAAAGTTATAGCTGTATCAAGCCACTGGTACCTCTGGAAAATTACCTTTTATGCAACATATATCTGTAATGGTTCATTTCCCATGTAATGGGAGGCACTTGTAATGGAAAAAAAGCACACCAGTCATAAAAAAAATCCTGAAAATGTATACATGTAGGTTCTTGTCATATAATTACGAGATTTGGTTATAAAGTTATATAAACTAAATGACATCTAAAAGGCTAGGAATTAAGGAGGTAGTGAAATGGTGAATGAATCATGAGGAAATGGCTAAGAAGAACATCTTAAGTCTGCAGTGGTCATTCTCAAAAGTAATATTGGACTATTTCTCATCTGTCATATTTTACGAAGATTTGCACTGCTCTTTACTCAGATAGGTTGTCCTTGAAGTACAGTTAGTAGTGTAGTGTGAAACATCAACTGTCCTTCTGTGAGAATATGAGTCCAGGCATCGGATACTTTGAATGCCTTATGGTTAGTGAAGAACAAATGTGGTAACAGCTAGGTCTACAAGGCAGAATTATTGTTTATAGCTGCCAAAATAGGATTCTGAGAACATCCATTTAGAAATCTTATCATTTATTGAATAACGGATTCTTTTCCCCAGTGTATGTTTTTGTCTGCTTTGCCGAAGATTAGTTGGCTATATGAGGATGGTTTTATATCTGGGTTCTCTGTTCTGTTCCACTGGTCAATGTCCCTGTCCTTGTGCCAATAACATGCTGTTTTAATTACTATAGTCTTGTAGTATAGTTTGAAGTCTGGTAAATTGATACCTCCTATTTTGTTTTTATTGCCTAGGATTGATTTTTCTATACAGAGTCTTCTCTGGTTCCATACGAAGCGTAAATTTAGTTTTTCTATGTCTGTGAAAAATGATGATGGTATTTAATAGGGATTGCATTGACTCTGTAGGTCACTTTGGGTAGTATAGACATTTTAACAATGTTGATTCTGCTGACCCATGAGCATGGTATATTCTTCAAGAATGGAAAAACAAGCACCACATGTACTCACCAGCAAATTGGTATTAACGGATCAACACCTAAGTGGACATATAGGAATAACATTTATCAGGTGTTGGGTGGGTGGGAGAGGGGAGGAGGGGATGGGTATATACAAACTTAATGAGTGAGATGTGCAATGTTTGGGGGATGGTCACGCTCGAATCTCTGCCTCGAGGGGGGATGGGGGCACGGGCAATATACGTAACTGTAATATTTGTACCCCCATAATATGCTGAAATAAAAATAAATAAATAAATAAATAAATAAGAATCATCAATTAATTTTAATGACAATAATATAGTAACTTTGAATTCATCAATGGGCTCCCTTCACTATTTTCATAATTTAATAAATGCTGGCCACCTATCAGATTTTCCCTTCAAAATTCACATACACTTACACATACACATAAACACACATATATTCTATGAATACATATATGAATATATTTACATGTATTATTTTTTGTTTGTTTTTTCAGGAAATTATGGGAGTACAAACATTTTGGTTACATAGTATGATTTTGCCACACCCCAACTATGATTTGTGATGTGCCCTTCCCCCATACAATGCTCACTGCATCCATTAGCTGTGAGTTTACCCACCCCCAACACCCCTACCCCCAAAGAATATTACTCCTGTGTGAGAACCTTAGTCTTGATCAGTCAGTGCCAGTTTGATAGCAAGTTCAGGTGGTGCCTATTCTTCCATTCTTGTGATACCTCACTTTGGAGGATGGGCTCAAGCTTATCCAGGAAAATATAAGAGGTACTATATCACTGTCATTTTTTATAATTGAGTAGTATTCTATTGTATACATATACCATATTTTATTAATCCACTCATGGATTGATGGGTATTTTATTTCCTTTGTTGCTATTGTGAAAGATATTGCATCTTTGATTTGATATTCAGCTTAACTGTTATTGGTGTATATGAATCTACTGATTTGTGTGCATTCATTTGGAGCCTGAGACTTTGCTGAATTTATTTATCAATTCAAGGAAACTATTGGTTGAATTTTTGGGGTTTTCTAGTATAAGATCCTATTGTCAGCAAAGAGTGATAGCTTGACCTGTTCTTTCTCTATTTGGATACCCTTCATTTCCTTCTCTGGTCTGATTGCTATGGGAAGGATTTCCAGCACTATGTTGAATAGAAGTGGTGATAGTGGGCATGTTTGTTTGGTTCCAGTTCTAAGCTGGAATGCTTTCAATTTTTTCCCATTCAGTGTGGTGTTAGATGTCAGTTTGTCATATATGGCTTTAATAATATTTAGGTATGCCCCATCTATTCCTAATTTGTTAAGAGTTCTTATCATAAAATGGTGCTGGAGTTTGTAAAATGCTTTTTTCTGCAGATATTGAGAGGATCATAGGGTCTGTTTTTCCTTCTATTTAAATGGTGAATTACATTTACCATTATTATGTTGAACCTTCCTTGCATCTCTGGGATGAAGTCCATTGGTCATGGTGAATTTTTTTTTATGTGCAGTTGAATTCAGTTTGCCAAGCTTCTACAGAGAATTTTTGCTTCTATATTTATAAGGGATATTTGTCTGTAGTTTCCCTTTTTGTTGCATCCTTACCTGGCTTTGATATCAAGGTGATATTGGCTTCATAAAATGAACTGGGGAGGACTCCTTACTTCTCAATGTTATAGAATAGTTTCTGCAGTATAGGTACCAGTTCTTCTTTGCAGGTTTGTTAAAATTACAGTGTGAAACTGTCTGGTCTGAGACTTTTGTTGTTGTTGTTGTTGTTGTTGTTGGAAGGTTTTTATTTCTGCTTCAGTTTGGTGCTTGATATTGGTCTTTTCGGGATTTCTATTTCTTCCTGATTAAGCCTAGGGAGATTGTGCATTTCTAAGAATTTTTCCATTTCCTCCACATTTTTTAGTTTATGGGCATAGAGATTTTTATAGTATTCAAAGATGATGTTTTGTCTTTCCATGATATCAGTTGTGACTTCTCTTTTTTCATTTCTAATTGTGCTTATTGTAGTCCTTTTCTTTATGCTTCTAGTCAATCTAGCAAGAGGCCTATCGATTGTGTTTATGTTTTCAAAGACCTAGCTTTTTTGCTTTATTAATATCCTATATATTTATTTGGGTACCATTTTAATTTAGTTCTGCTCTGATCTTGGTTATTTTTTTTCTTCTACTGGTTTTGGGTTATTTTGCTCTTCCTTTTCCATTTCATTGAGACCATTCATTAGATTGTTGATTTATGATCTTTCTGTCTTTTGGAAGTGGGCACTTAAGGCTATGAGTTTTCCTCTCAGGCCTGGTTTTGCTGTATCCCACAGGTTTGGGTAACTTGTATTCCCATTATCATTTAGTTCAAGGAATATTTTGCTTTCCATCTTTATTTTCTCCTTGACCCAACAATCATTAAGCAATAGGTTGTTTAGTTTCCATGGCTTTGTGTAGAGATGTGTTTCTTTTGGAATTGATTTCTAATTTTATTCCACTGTGGTATGTGATGATACATGGTATAATTTCTATTATTTTTTAATTTGTTGAGATCTGTTTTGCAGCCTAGGATATGATCAATGTTAGACAAAGTTTCATGAGCTAAAGAGAACGTATATTTATTTTGTGTTTTTTGGGTGGAATGTTCTGTAGATGTCTGTTAGGCCCATTTTTCTATTTAAGTCCATTGTTTCTTTGCTTATTTTCTGCTTGGAGTATCTGTCCTGTTCTTTCAGTGGGGTATTGAAGTCTCCAAGTATTATGGCATTGCTGTTTATTATTATGATTTGACAAAGTAATATTTTCTTTATGTATCTGGGCACTACTGTGTTAAGTGCATACATATTTAGGATTGTTAAGTCTTCTTGTTGAATATTTCCCTTCACTGTTATATAGTGGCTGTCTTTGTTTTTCTGTACTTTTGTTGATTTAAAGACTATATTATTTGATATGAAAATGGCTACACCAGTTTTATTTTTGTTTCCATTTGCAAAGAATATTGTTATCCATCCCTTCATCTTGAGTCTGAATGATTTCCTGTGGGTTAGATGTGTTTCCTGGAGACAGCAGATACTTCAGATATATATATATATATATATATATATATATATATATATATATTCCATTCAGCTAGCCTATGTCTCTTCAGTGGGCACTTTGAATCATTCACATTTACTGAGAGAATTGATATTTGGGATAGATTTATGTTCATCCTATTAGGTTGACCCTTATTGCTTTGTTTTTATCTCTTGAGCCATTTTGGTAACTGGATTCTGGACTTCAGCTTTTGGCTGATTTTACACTGGTGGGTGTCTATTGTGCTGATCAGTGTATAATGCAGATCTGAGTACTTCCTGCAGGGCATGTCTATTTTTCACAAATTCTCTCTGTAATTGCTTGTCTGGGAGAGTCTTTATTTCTCCTTCATATAAGAAGGTTATTTTTGCAGGATAAAAAATTCTAGGCTGGCCATTATTCAGTTTTAGAAGAGTGAGGATGGGTCTCCGGTCCCTTCTGGCTTCTAAGCTGTCAGTTTAGAAGTCAGCAGTTAGATGATAGGTTTTCTCTGTAGGTTACCTGCTGTTTTTGCTTTATGCTTTGTAGGAGTGCCTCTTTTGTGTTTACCTTGATCAGCGTCATGATTATGTGAGGTTGTGATTGCTTTTTAATGATGAGCCTTCCAGGAAATACCCTTTTGTTTCATGCACCTGGACATCTAGATTTCTAGCTAGGCCTGGGAAATTTTCCTCAATTATTCCCTCAAATAAATTATTCAACCCTTATGTATTTTCTTTTAAACCCTCAGGTATGCCTATGATTATTAGGTTTGCCCACTTTACATAATCTCACATTTATTTTAGGCTTTGTTCATTCCTATTATTTTCCTGTTCGTTGACTGATTTGTGTAGCTCATAGGTGTTATCTTCAAGCTCTGAGATTCTTTCTTCTGTGTGATCCAGACTATTCTTTTTGTTGTTGTTTCTTTTTAGACAGAGTCTTGCTCTGTTGCCCAGGCTAGAGTGCTGTGGAGTCAGCCCACAGAAACCTCAAACTCCTGGGTTCAAGAGATCCTCGTGCCTCATCCTCTCGAGCAGTTGGGACTACATTCATGCACCACCATGCCCAGGTAAAGAAAAAAAAAAAATATATATATATATATATATATATATATAGTTGTCTAGCTAATTTCTTTCTATTTTTTTAGTAGAGATGAGGGAGGTCTCGCTCTTGCTCAGGCTGGTCTCAAACTTCTGAGCTCAAACGATCTGCCCGCCTCGGCCTCCCAGAGTGCTAGGATTACAGGTGCGAGACACCATGCCCGGCCTATCCAGCTTATTCTTAGGGCTTTCCACTATGTTTTGTTACTCCTTGAAGGAAATTTTCATTTCTAGAATTTCTGTTTAGTTTTTCTTTAATATTCTGATTTCTTTAGATAATTTTTTATTCATTTCCTGCATTGCTTTTGTGCCTTCTTTGTGTTGGATTTCTATTTTCTCTTATATTTCTTACAATCCATATTCAAAATTCTTCATCTGTCATTTTAACCATTTTGCTCTGGTTGGTATCCATTGGTGAGAAGTTATCGATTTCTTTTGGGAGTAACTTTTTGCTCCAATTTTTCATGTTTCTAGAGTTATTTCACTTATTCTGTCTTCTCTGGGCTCTTGGTCAAGAGCTCAGGCTGCACTCACCATCAAATTGGTACTGACTGTTTAAAACTATGGTGCTCAAATGGTGGTAGTGTACACAAGGGTTTCAGGAGGGGGGGCAAGACCCACATCATAGGGATGTGGAGAGCATTGTAGGGGGGAAGGGCATACCTCTAACCCTTCTTAGGGTGAGGCAAAGTTATACAATGTATCCAAAGTGTAAAAAAAAAAAATCTTTTGTTGGATGGAGGGCAGGCGGGAGGGGGGAGGAAGTGTAGAGTTACAATAATGTGTGCTGTGCACGCCACCTGGGGACTGGACTCACTTGAAGCTCTGGCATGTGGCGGGGGAGGAGTGGTAGGGGCAATGTATGTAACCCTAACAATATTTGTACCCCCATTATATGATGAAATAAAAATAAATAAATAAATAAATAGAGCTCAGGCTGCTAGGTAGGGTTTATGGCCCTGCCTCTGAGTCCCCAAATATTGATCCCTGACCATGCCAGGGGGAGGAGTGCTGGCCCTGAATTGCCTTTGAGGTGTTTTATCAGGTTTGATGAACATGAACCTCTTGGGCCACCTCTGACCTGTTGTCTTTATCTCTTCCCAAAGGAGTGTAGTGAGTTTGATTCTCAGCTTTATCTCTGGGCTGTTGGATGTACTTGTGGGTATGAATCCACCACTCTTTAATAGATTGTGATTGAAGGCACTATGTTTAGCTATGGGGATGTTCCTGCTGTCATTCATTGTAATTTGTGTGGAGGAACCAATTGCTGAGGTAATATATTGTGCCCATTGTAGGCTCTGGTCTCCCAAGTGGAGTATCCAAATGCCCGCACCAATTGGAGTGGCCTTGTATCTTCTAGGGGTTGCTTGGACCCTGTTCCCCCTGACATGGGGAGAGGAGCAAAATAGGTCCAGATTGGGATGTGAGAGCCTGGGTCTGGGGCTTTGCTGAGACTGTGTGGGACTCAGAGGTTGCTGACCCAGCTGTTAGAGGGAGCCGCTGATATGGAGTACAGGGCTATCTCTCCAAGCCTGAATCGCTGCTTCTAATGGGAGGAGCCTAATCGTGTAAATGTTGAGGCTCCTAGCCAAGCTTTCTCTATCCTTGTCCACTAGCCTGCTTTCTCTGTGAGCTGGGGTATGCACCCTTCCTACTTGTACCCTGGGACTCCACAGAACTTTCAACTCTAATCAGTCCATGTGTGTTCCCTCTCTGCCCAAGACCAGCTCTCTCACTACCTCATAGTTAAAGTGTCTGACCTACTGGCATGCATCTCTCTATGATGCTGGCAGATAGGGGGATCTCAATTGTGCACCCCTTTTCCACCACTAGAGCCCAAGGCAAGGTGGGTAGGCCTATTTATCCACACAGGTCTCTGTCTCGTGCTGCTCCTACCAGGGTAGTAGTCATGGCTCAAGTGACTCCTGGATCAAGCTGTACTCCCTATTGAAGTGAGTGGGGGGGCAATGCTGCCCCAGTTCAGCCTGAGCATGGAGCCATTTAGTGGCCAGGGGAACTAAGGTCAGTGCAAATTCAGTCCCAGTGGTACAACCTACTCCAGTATTGCAATTCCCTAGCAGGGGGTGGGAGATAGAGCATGCCTACAGTCCCCTGCTCCTTTGTACTTCTCCACACTCTACCATTACGTATGGTCACAAGGTCTCTCTCTAGCCACTCAAGCCTGGAACCATGATATCTCCCTTGCATCTCTCCACCCTGATATCTTAGTCATCAGTAAGTGAATGCACCAAATGCTTGTGGACAGGAAGATTGCACACTTCCTATCCTGCTGGTTTGGGCGGGAGCATGCTCCCAGTTCTGAAAAGCAGGTCAGTCAGCACAGAATAATCTAGTGGCTGCTATGGTATGGGGAGGCTCTGTGGTCTCCCTGAATCACTCTCCTGTCTGAGCTGCTGTCCCTGTGGTTACACTTTCAAAGGTGGGTCGGGCTGCAAACATGCCCCATTTTGGGGAGCCACATCTCTCGGCACAAAGCAGTTTTGCAGTTGCTATGGGGAAGGTGGGGCCATAGCTACAGACTAGCTGGCTTGAGCCAAATTACTTTCTGGAATGCCAGGAGTGGAGGAGGTGCAAAGGAGGAGGTATCTAGATGCAGGGATGTTGACTCTCTGGTCTCTCACGGCACTCCCCCATGGAATGAGAACCCTGTGTCCTGTTGCTGGCCTGAGGCACCCAGGTGGGGAAGGGGAGTTCCGTTACCCTTTCACTGTGCTCTGGGCCTCCCTGTATTTGGTTCACACTGCCAATTTCTCTTTTCTGTTCTCCTCTCTCTCAGCTTCACAGTTCCTCTTGGTGGGGTACCCGGACTCCTCTCCTAACTGTTCCTTTGGTCTACTTCTGAGCAGTAATAATTCCCTGTTCTCCTCAGTCCAACCCTCCATTCTTCTGCCAGGATGGTCTGTCAAGCTGTGTCTCTAGTCAGCCATCATGGCTCCTCTTTCTTTGATTGTTGACTGTTTGATTATAAGGTATCTCAATCTAGTCTTGTTTGAACTGAATCTGATTGGATATTGTTGGTCTTCTTATACATAGATATTTATATATTTCTCCAGAATTTGAAAGTTTTTTTGCTATTATTTTTTTAAACTTCTTTCTATGCCTTTGTCTCTATTTTCCTTCTTAAAGTGCTTTAAGTCAAACATTTACTCTTTTCATGCTGTCCCACAAGTTCTTTACACTTTCTTTATTCCTTGTCATTCTTTGTTCTTTTTCTTTCTGTGACTGGGTAATTTCAAATAACTTGCCTTCAAGTTTATAGATTCTTTCTTATGCTTTATCAGTTCTGTTGATACTCTCCATTGCATTTTTCACTTCCTTTGTTGTATTTTACAGCTCCAGCATTTCCATTTAAATGTTTTATGATTTAATTTTCTATGTTAAAAATCAAGTTTTTGTCATTTATTTATTTCATGATTTAATTCAATTATTTCTCTATTTTTTAAGCTAATTATTTTAAATATTTTGTCGTATTTTATTTATTTCCATTTCTTTGGTGTCTGCTACTAGATTATTGTATTCTTTTGGTGATGCTATGTTTCCTTGGTTTTTCATATATCTTGTATGTTTATGTCTGCAAATTTGGTACATAGAAAACCTTTGTAGACTTCACAGGCTAGTTTCACCATCTAAATGTAGAGGGTATGAGTGCTTCTTTGGTGGTGTGTGGTAGTTCTGGCACCACTGAGTATGGCATCTATGTAGTCTCTCTGCAGCTCTACAGCTGAGTTCAGTGTTGATAAATATTGCAGGGATCCATAGTGGTCAATGCTGTGATTTCTACTGTGGCAGCATGGGTTATTGGGATCTTTGTTGGTGATGGCTGCTAACATCCTAGTCATTTTTTCTCCAACGATAGAATTTGTAGCGGAAGGAATTCCTTTTTGCATTGGGTCTGGTTTGTGGGCTCACTTGCAGTGGTGGTGACTTTGTGTCTGATGAGTGGCACCCATGCAGTAGGCATAGAACCAAGGCCTAAAGCCCAGGCATTACTTGGAGGGACTATGTGTCTAGGGTCAGGGGTGATAATGGCAATGATGCCCAGGATGCAAGCACTCTGGCTGCTTTGTTGGTGACAGAATTAAAGGCATGGATACTTTTAAAGTAGCTGGGAGAGTTGAAAATGGGGGCACTGGTAGGGACAGCATTAGAGTGGCTCCAGGGTCTGGGCAGGGCTTGGCTATCTTTAAAGGCTGAGCCAGTGCCTGGGGCACAGACAATGAGAGCTTGAATCTGGATCCCAGGGTGTAAACTAAGTTTCTCTGGTGGATTCTTATGTTTCAGATATGCCACATGCAATGCAGCCTTGGTGCCTAGATACAATGTGCAGGCATACACTAGAGTTTCAGCAGTTCCAGGGTTGGGGCATATGTGTGGTTGGGAGAATCTCCTTTCCTAAAGCAGTTCAAAACACTTATATGGGGAAGGGATATGGAGCCATGCCTTCCTCTCTGTGGTTCCCTGGCAGTAATGGCCGTCACTTAGATCAATGGCAAGACATTCCTTTGTCCTCTGATGAGCAGGCCAACAAAACTCATGGTGGTTCCTGCCACATGGCTATTAGTATTTGTTTCTACCTTTCTTTGTTCCCAGGTATCTCCTTGTGTCTCAAGTATACCATTCTCACCAGCAATACTTTCTATGTGGATATTCTCCCTTTATTCTCATTGTGTTGCTGCAGATTTTTTAATGGGAGCTTGAGCTCTTTCTGGGCTATTTTTGTTTGTGCATAGCTGTCTATATTCTGGTTTTTGTTAAAGAATGAAATATGGCATCTCCTATGATGCCATATTGGTAACATCACCTAGGAAGGCTACTGTCTGTTACAGAAAGCTCCCCTGCTCCAGCAGCCTCTCCTGAAAGCAAACATAAACATGCATAATCATTAATATAATTCCCATGTGTGATACTTTGTAATTCTGCAATTCATAATAACACCCCATTTCCACCACTGCAGGTATTTAGTCACTGGAACATAAAAGAGAAATACCAAAGGAAAAAAAAGAACATTAAAAAATAAGAAAAATGTGTCAAGGTTTATGAGAATTGGATTCTCTTCCTTAGAAACTATTCACACTGAGTCATAACCCCAAGAAAAAGATGAAAAATAATCTAAAGTCTGGATAAATCTCATTTTTTGTTTGTTTTTTTATATTGTTTAGTTCTCTTTGATTCAATTCATCATATGAGAAAGAACTCTTTGTTCCTACACTACCAATGCTCAATTTAAGAGCATTTCCAAGAGATACAAGCTTTGCTTGTGGACTTAGTCAGGATTTGGAAGCTTAAGGAAAGGACTCTCACAAATTCCTGATAGCATGAGGACTCAATCTCTGGAATGAATTTTAAATTTCTTCTTCACATACTCAAGATTCCAAGTATAAATGGCTTTTTTTATGAAGAATTCCATCAGCTTATAAGAATAATTATCTGCTTACAGAGTAATATATCTTTACTGTGAGAATCTAGAAAGTATCAGGTAGTAAAGGTGGAGGATTTTTACACAAGTTATTTTCTTTGAAATGGTTTTCACAGCCATTTCCCAGTGTATGGGCATCATTAAAGTTATCTAAAATACTATTTTAGCCTATCTAAAAATACTATCTAAAATATTATTTAACAGATGAAATTTTGATTGTTGAGTTATGAAATTAAAATATTCTTAAAGTTAAAAATGTGAATTTACCAAAAAATCCTTCAGAAAAAGAAATTCACATATTTTAATTTATACCTATTTTCATGTTTTTATCCTTGACTGTGAATGGTTCATTTGTCAAAGAAAATTAAAAGTCCAAATAGCATTATTTTAAAATCACTTCAAAAGGCTTTTATGAAAAGTTATAAAAGAGATATACATTAGCTTCTGAAAATATTGACATTTTCAGTTAAATGCAGAGATATTTTGAAATCTGACATTATAATCACTTTGTAACATAGTATTTCTATTGGTAGCCATTGCCTTTACATGTGATAATTTATTACCTATTTATATATTATAATTAATTTATAAAGTCTATGGCATGTGTCCAAAGTTTGATTGTGTTTCATTATCTCACACCTGGTCTAACTTTCAGTAAACACCGTAGTTGGAGAAGGCTAATCAGCCTGGCTCCTAGGGATGATGGGCTCCTACTATTCAAAGTCACTCATGTATATTTTCAAGTGGCAATGATGTTGAAATATGGTTTGGTTCAACTGAAATAAGCTTCCTTACTATCCTAATGTTTTGTAATTTTGCTTTTCCATAAAAAATAAATGTATTTTGTCTATGTCTGCATTATGCCAAACAACTCTGCCTAGGAATTATGGCTATCTAGTATAAAGAAGTTTTATTTAATAATACCAAACAGACGGATATTACCAATTATGTTATTTTGTAGCACAGGTCTCTTTTATGTTTGGTTTCATGTGTTTCCTTTTTAAATTTGAGAAAATATTAAGAGCAACTATGTTCAATAGCCCAAAGTAGAGTAATGAGGGTTGGAAGGTATTTCTCTTTGGCCTCTGTTCTGATTTGATTCCAACTGTTACTCAGTACTGCGCTAAAAACAGAAATTGTAGATGAAGTAAACAGATGAAAAAATCTACCTTGTTCATGGATTGGTAGAATCAATATCGTTAAAATGTCAATATTACCTAAAGTCATCTACAGAATTAATGCAATCTCCATCAAAGTACTGCCATCATTCTTTACAGATCTAGAAAAAATAATTCTTCATTTTGTATAGAACCAGAAAAAAAACCTTATGTAGCCAAAGCAATCTTAAGTAAAAAGAACAAACTGGGAGGCATCAGTCTTCCTGACTTCAAGCTGTACTATAAAGCAATAATAGTTAAATCAGCCTAGGATTCATACAAGAACAGAAGCTTCGATATTTGGAATAGAACTGAGATTCCAGAGATGAAACCATCTGCATACGGTAACCTAATCTTTGATAAAGCAGACAAAAATATACAATGAGGAAAAGAATCTCTCTGCAATAAATGGTGCTGGGAAAACTGGATAGCTACATGCAGAAGATTGAATCAGGATCCCTACCTCTCAGCTCTCACAAAAATCTACTAAAGATGAATACAGATTTAAACCTAAGGCAAGAAACCTTAAGAATCCTAGAGGAAGAGGTTGGGACAACCCTATCAGACACTGCCCTAGGCAAAAAATTATTGAGGAAGACCCCCAAGGCAATCACCACAGCATCAAAAATAAAAAATGGGACCTGATCAAAGTAAAAAGCTTCTGCACAGCCAAGGAAACTATCTTTAGAGCAAATAGACAACCCACAGAATGGAGAAAATATTTGCTCTCTACACTTCTGATAAAGGTCTAATAACAAGAATCTATCTAGAACTCAAAAGAATTAACAAGAAAAAATCAAACAACAACACCATCAAGGAATGTGCAATGGAAATGAATAGAAACTTTTCTAAAGAAGACCGAATAATGGCCTGCAAACATATAAAAAAATGTTCAACACCTCTAATCCTTAGAGAATTGCAAATCA
This sequence comes from Cheirogaleus medius, assembly GCA_008086735.1. NCBI lineage: Eukaryota > Metazoa > Chordata > Mammalia > Primates > Cheirogaleidae > Cheirogaleus > Cheirogaleus medius. The sequence goes on from VBSM01003018.1 coordinate 6,113,871, forward strand.
AAACCACAATGGGATACCACCTAACCCCAGTGAGAATGGCCTGTA
>VBSM01003018.1:6114015-6129355 GCA_008086735.1 Cheirogaleus medius
TAACCAAAATGTCAAAAAAAAAAAAAACATTTATGGGATGTTGGGCAGGTCGAGGGGGAGGAGGCGATGGGTATATACTTACATAATGAGTGCGATGGGCACCACATGGAGCATGGGCACGCTAGAAGCTCTGACTAGGCGAGGGTGGGAGGAGTGGCAAGGGCAATATATCTAACCTTAACAATATTGGTACCCCCATAATATGATGAAATAAAACCCTTATTGAACTTCTCTTTTATATAGCATGAAGTACATTTTTGAAAAATTTGACCCAGGAGGGGACAGAATCTAAAAATATGAAGAATTTAAATGGATTTATACAAATTAACGGAAGTCATGGGCCTTCTTATGATATATCTTTTATTAGCATTGTCAGAGGAAAAATCAAGGATTACCTTGTCCATGTGACTGACCCAAGAAGTAGTGTTTATAGTAGTATGTGTACAATTTTAGTGTATTTATAACGAATTCATGTAAAGAGGGGGACATATACTTTATACTATTCAACAGATATTTATTTGGTACCTAATATGTACTGTGTTAAGCATTTTGAGTAGTAAATCATAGAGAAATGAACATTAAATCTATGAGAATGTGAAAGGGATGAAAAGGCATGAGGTTGGATTAGACTGAAAATAACAAAATGTCTGTCTATAAAACATGGGGATGCACCTGTTTTGAACGTTGACATGGTCATCAATTTTTTTCTCAGTATAGCACATTTCCTTTTTCAAACAGTTTTTTTCTATTTCTTTCTTTTCTTTTCTTTCTTAATTGGCTTGAGAGTCACTTCTGTAATCTTCTGGGCCCCAGTTAGCCAAGACTCATTCATCATGGCAGTATCATCTCAAGTGACTCGTTCATGCAAATTCTGCTTGGCAAGAAATATAATCCTTAATAGCCATATAGTGTGTGCAAAAATATTGATATTACCATAGATTTTCATTCATTGGTCATAAAGGATATAGAAGCAAGGCAATACCAGCCTTACTCTGAAGACTAAGCAAAATGTAAAGGTCAGATATTATTTCCTTTTACAGACAAGGATATAGTGGTTTTGTAAAGAAGTAGACAGAAAAGCAATTGATGTAAATACTCAACACTCCCTACAAGGATATTGTGAATAATTTACCTTTACAAACTATATCCTATCAACTAGGAAAGAAGGGGAACATGCCAAAGGAAATGGAAACATAAGAAAATGGACAACAGCGTAAAGTTACACATATATTTGATTGTTTTCTACAGATTTACTTTCAATATATTTTATAAAGTGTTTTATGATGAAATTTTTCCATAAAATATGTATAATCAGGTTTCTTTTTTAAAGGAAATACTGAGGGACCCATTACATAAATAAATTTCGTTTCTTAACTCTACTGTGCATGGACAGTTCAGACAAATTTGAAGAGAGGCTATATCTGCAGTGAGTAAAACAAGCACAAAGTATCCTATCAAATCAAAGTTTAAATCTAGACTTTTTTATTGTATATATTTAAGTCAGTAGTTCCTAACCTTTTTGGCATCAGGATCGATTTCATGGAAGACAATTTTTCCACAGACTAGTGGGGTGCGGGGGAATGGCGAGCAATTGGGAATGGCTGTAAATAGAGGTGAAGCTTCACCTCCTGCTCTGCTCTGTGGCCAGGTTTCTAACAGGCCACGGACTGATACTGGTCAATGGCCCTAAGGTTAAGACCACATATTTAGGGTGTACAACATGATGTTGTGATATATATGCTTTTATATATATATAATATATATTTATATTCATAATTTATCTATATTTACAAATTATATATTTATATATAAATATACATTTATATGAGAAATACATATAGATAAATAATATATATTTATATTTTAATATCTATTTTATATAATATATATTATATATTCATACATATATTTATGTATAAATATATATATTTGTATAGATATTATATATAATGTGTATTATATATACTTATAATTATATAATCATATAATATATAATACATATTATATAATATATAATATATATTATATAATACATATAATACATAAATATCACATATATTATATATTTATATAATATATACTATATAATATATTTATTTATATATTATATATATTTCTTTCTCATATATATTTATATATAGATATATAAATATATATTTTTATATATAATACATATATATTTTAAATATAAAATAAATATATTTATTTCCTATATATATTTATTTTTCAAAGATGTACTTCTTGCTATATAAAAGAGAACTTCTGTATGGTTTTATTTTTTGACACTAACACTACTTGCTTTAATGTTTTGACCACTGTCAGTTATATATATAAATATATAATAAATATATTATTTATCATATTTGTATATATACATTTATATATAATTAATATATAATATATATTTATATATCATATATTTATTTATATAGAAATAAACATACATATATAGTGATATTGTTTCTATCGTCAAGCAAATTACAATGCCCATCATCTTGCATAGTTACCCTTTTATAAATTTCTTTGTTTGGCAAGACCACCTAAATCTACTCTCTTAGCAAGTTTTCAGTATACAATACAACATTATAATATATATATAATCTTCATATTTCAGCTTAGATCCTTAGACTTATTCATCCTACACATCTGCAATTTTGTACACTTTGGCCTCCATTTACCCATTTTCTACCTTGCTCCTTGTAACCACCATTTTATTTTGTTTCTAAGTAATTAACTTTTAAAAAATAATATTTTACATATAAATGAGATAATACAGTATTTTTATTTCTGTGTCTGGCTTATTTCACTTAGCATAATATCCTCCAATTTCAACTATATTTTTACTAATGGCAGGATCTCCTTTTTTAAAGCTGAATAATATTTCATTGTATATCGTATACAACAGTTTCTTTATCAATTTGTCTATCAACAGACAAATCTGGCCTTTGTGATAGGACTCTGTCACTTTGGATCTTTGGTTAGAATTTTCATTTTCCAAGGATAGGAGTGGGAAGGCAAGCTAGGAATGAGGTCATCAATATGCATAACTAGATATATTACACACTGAAAGGAATTGTTCCAAAAAAACACTGTCTTAAGACTCTCAAATGGTATTGAAGCTGCTGCTGATTCACTAGCTGCCTTAAGATCATGGTTTCCACCAGAAGGCTCTTAAATTTCTGAAACCTCAGAGTTAGAATCTATGCTAAAGGAAAACAGAGCCAGAAGATCAATTGATGTTGTAATGATTTCTTTCTAGGATACTAACATTTTATGGATATCTGCCTTAATATTATTAGAACAGAAAATAGGTAAGATGTTATTAAAATAGAATCTAGTAGTACCTAATTTAAATACACCAAAACTTGATATAATTGCCAATTTCCACAATATTTTGAGGAACAATAGCGTATGTATATTAGCTTAATATAGTTTCACCATGCTGTTCTATGATTACTTCATATATACATCTCACTATTGCTGTCAAACATTATTGAATTCATTATATGTATGTATCTTCTTTACTTTTGACTACCCATTTAACCCATTCATTCTCTTTCATGCTTGGCGCTAATAAATGCTATTCTACTTAATTTTCACAATAACTATGCATTATATTTATTAATATATGCTCCATTTTATAATGAGCAAACTGAGGCTTCAGGATTAATAGTTCATACATGGTCACACAGTTGAGAGAGGCTGAGATTTTGGTGTAAGATTATTTAACTCTAATATTCATTTACACTGTGGATCTCCACGCATTCCTATAGCCATTTCCCTTCTTTGCTCCACCTATTTATTTTTCTTACAGCCAGTAGGGTAACTGAACACAGACATTTGATCATCCCTTTATTTCTAAAAAATTCCTTCAGTGGTTCCTCTTTTGCTAACAGATGAAGTTTTAAGCAAAATTCTTAGCATGGCATACAAGACCCTTCCCACTCTCATTCAAACTTTTGAAGCCTTAAAATCTGCTGTCACACATCATACATATAATGTTCCAGCTACACAAATTTCTTCACTTTTTGATATGTCATGTTCTCTCTTACAATGCTGCTTCTGTGCCATTCTTTTTTTTGGGAACATTATTGTTTCCATTCATTCCCATGTGTGGGGATAGATGAATAATTTTTTTTGGAACTCAATTCAGGTGTCTTCAATTACCTGAGTTGTCATTCATTAGATGTGACATTTTCTTTCACATATCCAAGTCTTTGTGCTACATTCTTTATCTGAAATGCTCTTCCTCTCATTCTTTGGGTGACAAATTCCTACTGTTCCTTCAGGGATCACCTTAAATACTACCTCATCAAAAAAACCTTTCTAGGTATTTTCCTAATTTATTTCCACTTTGTGGAATTCCATAACACATAGAATATACTATAAATGGTGCCTCCAAAACTGATACAGAACAGTGGTCTTGCTTACCTTTTCCACTGACATATGCATACTCTGTCCTCTGGGTTCCTGTAGAAATTTGTTCATAATTTGATTTCTTTTTTAAAATATTTTCATATATGGCAATGCTTTCCATAATATATTGAAATTTTTTTTGATTTTTTTTATTTCATTATATTATGGGGGTACAAATATTGTTAGGATTACATATATTGCCCCTGCCAAACCTCCCCCCTGACGCTGTGTTAGAGCTTCAAGCATGTCAACCCCCTGGTGGTGCGTGTCACACCCATTATGTAAGTATACACTCTTCCCCTCCCCCCACCTGCCCATCACCCGATAAAAGTTGGGGTTTTTTTTGACATTTTGGTTACATTGTATTTCTTTGCCTCTCCCTAAGAAGGATTAGAGGTATTCCCTTCTCCCCCACAATGCTCACCATATCCCAAGAATGTGGGTCTCCCCCCACCCAACTCCCTGATGAGTACTACCACCATTTGAGCACCATAGTTTTAATCAGTCAGAATGAATTTGATGGTGAGTAGATGTGGAGCCCATTTTCCTGGTCTTGTGTTGCCTCACTTTGGATAACAGGCTTAAGCTTTATACACGATAGCATAAACGGTGCTAATTCACTGTCGTTTCTTAGAATTGAGTAATATTCCATTGTGAGCATATACCAAATTTTAATTATCCATTCCTGAATTGACGGGCACTTGGGTTGTTTCCAAGACCTTGCAATAGTGAATTGTGCTGCAATAAACATTCGGGTGCAGATGTCTTTATAATAGAATGATGTATGCTCTTTTGGGTAGATGCCCAACAATGCTATTGCAGGGTCGAATGGTATTTCTATTTATAGGTCTTTGCGGTATCTCCAAATTCTTTTCCACAAAGGCTGCACTATTCTGGCTTGAGGCAGTTAGATCTGGATAGGTCTGTTTTCTTTGCAGCCAGGTTCCTTATTAGCTGGTGTCAGCATCTTGCTTCGGTGGCTATGGGAGACATTACTCAAGAGACAGACAGTTGGCCCCCTTCTTATATGGGTATGGACTGCATTACAGTGGCTAAGAGGTCTTTTGCTTTTTGCTATTTTACTGTAAATCATGCTACCCCTTGTTACATACCTTGGTCAGAAGTGAGGCCCAAGTCCTGTCTCTACACTGTCTCAGTACCTGCCTCTTACATCTTGGTTTACATGGTTTCTTTTTCAGAAAATATCCTCCTGATGCCCCTTGTCTGGTCCAACACATTCAACAAGACCCAGCTCAGCTGCCTTCTCATCATTTTCCTTTATTAAGCTTTTCATGGCCACAATCAGAGGATATATTTTAAAGTTTGAAAAGACCTTATATACCATCCATGATAGCCATAGGTTTCATTTTATAAATATAGCAATTGAAAGTGTTTGGACTCAGAAAACAATACCCTCAAATATTGTGTTTTGACATGCTGAACTAAAGAAGTAGACTCAAGGTCTCCCACAGAATGAAGCTGTTCTCTGAATTTTGCTTATCTGCCTAGAAACAGGAATTGCCAAAGAGGAACACAATTACCTTTGATCTTCTCTTTGAAATTTCATTAACCAGAAAAGATTAAAGCTCATATCACAGAAGAAGAGACTGAAAATTAAACACTACATCTAAAAAACAGAGGACTTTCAATCTTTGTCCCAAATCACTTTCTGTTCTCTGATACCATTCATCTCCCAAAGAGAATCTTTTGCTATCCATTGTCTGCACATTGGGCCCATTCATTCTTCCTAAACATAATTTAATATCACTCAAATTGCCATATTTCCTCCCGTCTCATTTCCCCTATGAGTAAGTTTATATAAGCATTTTCATCTCATTGGGTTATTGTGTAATCATTCTCCTGCAATTTCCTCATGCTTATGCATATCAAATATATTTGTGTGTGTTTTTCTCCTATTAATCTACCTATTGTCAGTTCATTTTCAACAAAACTTCAGAGGGCAGAGGGATAACCTTCCCTTTATCACTATGAAACCAAAAGAAGGAAAATGGATTTCTGTAGGTCATACAACTAGCTAACCTAACAGAGCTAGTAATGGAAGACTCCATATAACCATCTAACTGGTGCTTTATTCAATATACTACCGATTTTGACCAGTGACTTCTCCCTTATCTAAAATCCTGCAGTCACTTTATGTGACTCATTTAAACATCAATCATGACTATTTTGTCTTCTCTCTTGTATTTGTATTTTTTATCATTCTTTCATTGTCACAATATTTATTCCATTTTCTATGTTATTACTTGACTTCTTAACTTGATTGTAAACTACTAAGAAACAAGGACTGTATGCTTCTTTGTCTGTGCCCCTCCTCCAAGATGTATGGAAAAAGAAGATGCATATAGATACAAAATATGTGTCAACTTCACATTGATTTAATCATTTCAGAGAGAGAGAGAGAGCTATTTAGGATGGTAGACATGTGGAAGTGCTTAGATTTAAAGTTACACAAAATATTTTCTTGCAGAAAGACAAATGTTTTAAAATAATGTAATATGAGCTTGTAAACAGTTAAAACTGAAGAAAATTGATCTTTTTCAGTAAATAAATGGGTACACATGTTACTTTATATGTAGTTTATACATATACAACTAAGTAGATATTAATTTTACATTTAACAAGTTATATTCTGCCTTTTTAATACTATTGCACTTTTTACAAATATGTATAAAATTTATTTCTTTAGACTTAGAGTTAGCGTTTTTTAAAGACTAGAATATGCCAACCAAAAATATGACTTTAGGAGACCAGCCCATAGGTACTCAAAATAAGCCTTTTAGCATAAGTATCATTTTGAGCTGATTATTCTGAGAAGCTGTAGAATAAGAGAAACTCTTTAGGCTGAGTAGAAGTTACCCAATTGTAAGGGAAATTTACATTTATAAAGAAAAATCTCCATTTATAAGGGTATCTCCTTCTGCACTAAGAAGAGGATAACTCTAAACCACTAGAGACTTTTACCACAGCAGAAGGCACTGACTTAATTTTATGTAATAAACCTACCTTTCTTTACTATTATTTCTGGCATCTCCTCTTAACTGGCCTTCTCCCATATCCTTCTTTCTTTGTTTCACTAGAAGAATTACTCATTCCCTAGATATCCCTCATGTATATATGAGGTATACATGTTAATAAACTTCTGTTCGTCTTTCTCTGGTTAATCTATTTTACAGTAGTCTGTCCAAACTAAGAACTTAGAAGGGTAGAGAAACAAACATATTTTTTTCTCCCCTGTACAGTTGTGGCTCAGAAAAAATACCCCAAATTGAAGGCCTCAGAAGTAGCCTCAGAAGCAAAAGTTTTTCTCTGACCTTCTCCTGTTTTCCTCTCTCTGGCCTCTCATTCTCCACCAATGCTAGAGGTAGACACTAGAATCCCTCTACTCAAGGTGGATCATAGAAACCAAAACTTCTTTTCCCCATAGCCAGTCATATAACCTAAAAATATTACTCCGACTTCCTTCTCCTCCCTGCCCCCATCTTAAAAACTGGCCATAAAGAAATTAACTGATCTACTTTGTTTGATTATAAGTCATAATATCCCCATTCCAGTGAGGGTCCTGCCCCACATTTAGGAAAATAATACTGCACAGAGAGACCAAGAAGAATCTGGACAGGCCTTCCTTGATGTCCCTCCTTAGCCTATTAACATTAGATAATATCCTTTATTCCAATCATATTTCTCCATGGCTGTCAATACTTTATTGAACCTCAGCATAAAAATAGACAGTTTCCCTTGTATTTTTGGGTCTTCCTTCTGAAGGTTCCCATGTCACGTATAACTATGATCAAATAAATTTTTATGTCTTTTCTCCTATTAAACTGCCTTTTGTTAGTGATTTTCAGCAAAGCTTCTTCATAGGGTGAAGGGGAAGTTTTCTCTTGATGCCTACACAGTCAAGTCAAACTTTTAAATATAATGAAACCACTGCCTTTTGATGAAGTATGCTAACATAGCCATTTTACATGATTTAGGCTTCACACCCTTCTCTATAGGCTGGTTATTTCTTTCCTGAAAGTAAAATCAAGGCTCTTGCAATTAGTTACCACATTTTTTATTTAGTCTAAATTAGTAAATAGAAATGCTTCATTTAGAAAACCAAAATGTTTTTGCAAATGTTTCGCATATTTTAGAGTCTGAAATCATTTAATTTCTTTTTTTTTCTTTTTATTATTTTATTTCAGCATATTATGGGGGTACAAATATTACAGTTATGTATATTGCCCATGTTCCCCTCCCCCCTCGAGGCAGAGCCTCAAGCATGACCCATTTAATTTCTTTAAGTAGCTTCATATTTGCTCAAACATTTCCCCTGTACATTTATATGTTTAATAAAATCATGTTAGAGATAAAAAAGTAGGTTATACATTGGTGATTCTAGGAACATAAATTCAACATACTAAAGTAGCAATGCAATGTCTGAGGCCTGATTTTAAAAAATGGCATTCAATGGTTAATTTAAAAGAGTGCAAAATTCTTCAGTTAGTTTAGACAAACCTTCTGAAATTCAGTCCTGTAGGTTTTGCCAACTAGCATTCTACTAGTACAGACTTTATGTTAATGAAAAAATGTTTCTTTTTTTCTGTTTAAAGTGGGTAGTTGCTGATAAAAAGTAAAAAACAAAAGAGAGAATGTATGAATGCCTTTATATTTACTCATTAAGGCCAAACATCATTCACATAGAGTTTGAGGTAACATGTTTCATAGCCACTTTTGATTGTAAGTAGCAAACATTGTAGTGGACACACCCTAAGGTGACCCCCCCAGTGAATCACACGCTTGTATAATCCCCTTCTCTTGAGTCCATACAGGACCTGTGACTTGCTACTAACCAATATAATATGGCTAAGATTATGGGATGTCACTCCCATTATAGAAACCTCCATCTTAGCAGGCTGGAGCAGGAAGTTCTACTGTTGTTCTTGAAGAATCAAGCATCCATGGAGATGCTGTCAATGGAGAAGGCCATATGGCAGGGAACAGTGGCATATCTAGGAAGTGAGAATGGACCCTGACTTACAGCCAGAAAGAAATCAGGGATGTTCATCCTACAGCTGAAAATAACTGAATTATTCCAACAATATAAATTGACTTTGAATAGTATTCCAAACTTCAAAATGAAATGGAATGCATCCTGGCAAACACCTTGATTTCAGCTTTTTGAAACCCTGAGCAAAGGATGTAGCTAAAATGTGCTCAAACTCCTGACCACAGAAACTCTAAAATAGTAAGTGTGTATGTTTTTAAGCTGCTAAGTTTGTGGCAATATATTTCACAGCAATAGAAAACATATACATTAATTTACTGCAATATTATAGTTCATTGTGGACTAGAACATGAATTCAAAATCTGGCAAAGACCGAAGTTTCTTTGGTAATACATAACTTTTATTCATGAGTTCCATGCTTCTCATTGGGCTTATCCTCTGTTCTACTATGTACTTAATATCTTCAATAGAAACTTCTGCTTGTAACAGGCCAATTCTCATCTACTAAGTCTCATATCTCATGTGCTTTAAGTTGTGGCTTTCACTAGTAACTTTCTCAATTACCATTTCCTTTTGTCCTTGTAAAAATAGGTAGCCATTGTATCAAGGGTCCATTTGTGGTCCAATCAGCTGTGGCCAAGAGATGATGGAATAAATAGGCAAGATTTACATCCACCAAAGGTTTGCCTCGGGGGCTTTTGTACTTGATAGATTCCTTTAGAAGGAACTGTGGTCAGACCATATGTAAATTTGAAAGTTTAGTATATATGATTGAAATTGTCATAAAGTATTGAAGGAAAATGAAGTATTTCAAGTTGACAGACTGAGCTAACCTGTCTACACTATACTTTATGTAATAAAGTGTAAGAAAAGATAGTACAAAAATAACTTTACATAGCAGTGCTTAAAAACAAGTGTGATGTTGGGAGACCAGATATTTGAAGTCATCAAAAAAATAAAGAGAGACAAAAAGGCAAACAGAATTAGCCATATAAGAAATCAATTCTGTAGAAAACTGTAGCTGAAAATATTTGCCATAAAGGGCTACTGTCAAGATATTTGCTGATTGCTATAGTTTGGTTGATTTGTCCCCTTCAAATCACATATTTAAATTTGATCTCCAATGCTGTAGTTGAGGCCTGGTGAGAGGTGTTTGGGTCAAAGGGGTGGATCCCTCATGAATGACTTGGTGCTTTTCTTACAGTAATGATTGAGTTCTTGCTCTATTGGTTCCCATGAGGACTGGTTATTAAAAAGAGTCTCACACCTACCCACCCATCTCACTCCCTTTTTTTACCATGTGATCTCTGCACATGTTGGCTCCACTTTATCTTCTGCCATGAGTGGAAGCAGCCTGAAGCCCTTATCATAAGTAGATGCTAGTGTCATGCTTTTTGTACAGCCTACAGAACCATACAGAGCCAAGTAAACCTCTTTTCTTTATAAATTATCCAGACTCTCAGATTCCTTTATAACAACACAAATAGACTAAGCCTTGATTCAGAGGCATCAGCTTAAAGTCAAGAGCTATAGGAGAAACTGTTATATGCCCTGGGCCATTATCAGGGAATTTAACAGATAATGCATTTGAACAGCTTAACCACTAGTGAATGCTTCCCTTTCCTACTTGTGCTCTGCAGTGGACAAGAGATGTGGTTTTCTCCACATTTAAATTGCCATCTCATTTCCTCTGCCCATTTCTCTGTCAGGTTGCTTTTCTTTATTGAGTTATAAGTATTCTTTACATATTAGATCACTATGTTTTTATCATATATGTTTTAAACACTTTTCACATTTGCTATTTACCTTTAATTAGTTCTTCATGATGATGTGTGAAGCAATAACATTAATAACAGCTATTCATTCTAAGAATAAGTAGAATAACTAAAATATGCACTTTGATATTTTGGGTTTTATGTAGCTCAACTTATCAATGTTTTTCTATGTGGTTTATGTTTCTCTTTGTATGTTAGAAAGAGTTTTCCCAATTTGAGATTATAAAATTATTAACCTACTTTTAAAAATGTAGGTATTATATTATTTGCTTTTTACATATTTTTTAAAGAAGCTAGAGTCTATTTTGATGTATGGTATATTTATCAAATTTATATCACATACCAACATATAAATATATATTTATGTATAAAATAAAATTCATTTTAAAATAGTTAATAAATTAATTACATAACATGTTAAACATCTCATCTTTTTCTTGCGATTTAAATCATTTTTATATATTTAATTTATTTTTATTATATACCTAATTCTTATGTAGACTAAGATTATTAGTGAACTTCCTATCATTTACTTTTATTTGTGTATTATTTTATGTTTTTGTAGAATATTCCAATAATGGATATTATATGTCTTACTCTGTTAATTTTTGAATGTTATTGCATATGAATAACATATAAACTTTAGAATAAATTTGTTAAGCTACTTTTCAAGCACCTGATTGAGATAGTGGTTGTATAGTTCTATATTTAATATACATTTGGACAAATTTGCTATGGGAAATTTGCCATGGTTGGGACAGTTACTTAAATAGTTACATGATTTTGGTCCTATGTTTTCTGAATGAGTTGGTTTATATTAAATTTTTCTAATTTTAAAGTAATATGGCAGAATAGGAAGTCACCAGCTCTTTTATCTTTCACAGAAAAAAACAATTAGCAAGTATCCACAGATAAAAATACCTTTGTAAACATCCCAGGACCCAAGGGTGAGGTATAGCATAACTAGAGATCACAAAAACTGAGAAAAGCATTATTAGAAGGGTACATGAAACAGATTCAATTTGACCACATTGCCCCTTCTCTCAGACTGACACAGCACTACAATGAGAGGGAACTTCTTGGCATATGATTCCTCTAGTGGGGAAAAGAGACACTGAGGTGGACATCAAGCTTCCACAGGGTTCTGAGGTATTCCCTAGGAGGTCTACTTTTGTCTCATCTCATTTAGAACACAGAGGGAATTGTCAGAGCTAGACCATTTGGGTTCAATATGCGGGTTGAGCTCACAATCCCCTAAACATGAATCTTGTTAGTGGTACCGTGTTCCTGCTGGCAGCCACACACAACTAAAGAGACCAGGCAGTGATTGTGCCCACCTACAGAACTAGGCCCTTGGCTCTGTCTGGTTAGGGAGGATGATCAAAAGTTATTTTCCACCAGGATCCCCAGCCTGCATTCCAGTATGGCTACAGAGCATAGCCTAATTGTTGAACATAGTCAATGACTATGCCCGACTACTGAGGACAGCTGGTGGTCCTACCTGGGCAAAGATGCAACACAGGCAACCATGCCCAACTACAGAGCACAGCTTGTAGCCCCATCCAAATAGGGAGCCCATCTAGAAACCCTGTCCAACTGCAAAGCACAGCCTGTGGCCCGCTACAAACATGAAAACCAGTCAACAGTCCTACTCAAACTCAACACATAAGCAGTGGCTTCACAAAACCAGAGATCCTAGCAGCAAAACCCATCTGCCCTCAGATACTACAAGCTGTCCATTCCAAAACCCCAGGCTGGACTGACTGATGAAGGTGTTTTACTGCCTAAGCAATTCTATAAAGACTGGCAAAATGAAGGGTATAAAGAAGAAATTTACTGTGTCTTGTTACCCAACAAAAGTTACTATTAAGTTTATGACATTTCCATTAATTCTTATTGTTATACATACCTAGGTATATAAATTTTACTATTATCACCATCAACTTTTAATTTTCTCTTTTCGTTATTTATTATATTTTTATGAATAACACATCCCTTTCAATCTAAAGATAATAATAATTCCATATTTTTCTTAGGCTTTTAAAATTTTACAACTCTAAAATACATCCCTAATCTAAAATACATCCCTACATCTAAAATACATCCCTACATCTAAAATACATACGTCCCCCACCCTCCTTTGGTGTGCAATGTGATGTGTGAGATAAAAATAAAATTTGACATTGTTCAAACTAGGAATCTAAATTACATCCCTACATCTAAAATACATAATCTAAAATCCCTACATCTAAAATACATAATCTAAATCCCTACATCTAAAATACATAATCTAAAATACATCCCTACATCTAAAATACATACGTCCCCCACCCTCCTTTGGTGTGCAATGTGATGTGTGAGATAAAAATAAAATTTGACATTGTTCAAACTAGGAATTGTTCCAAACAAAATTTATTGCATAATCTATCCCTACTCTACTAATTTATGACCATTCATTTTGCAAACACTAAATTCAGGATGTTAGGCATGTGGCCACCTTCTCTTGTACTCATAGTGGGCATGCCTAAACATTCATAGCACCCTTCTCCACCAAGCCTGTATATGGCCTCAGAATCCTTCACAACTCCAGCTCCAGAAGGTTACTGCCACTTGATCAAATGAATACATGTGATGCAACCTATTTGCAGAATCTTGATTAGGATTAGATACATTTTAGTGGTCTCTTTCAGGAAAATTTTTGTCCAATAATATGTCTCCTGGTTCTTATATTAGTTTTATAAGTCAGCTATGATAGTTTTATAAAACATTTTAATGTATTTTTGGTCTAGGCAGTCTTATTGGTTTTTAAAAACACCATTTATCCTTTTCTGTGATGAAAAATTAATACATGTGCCTTATAGAAAATCTGGGACATATAAAAACAAAAATAGAATTAAAAACACCCATAATCACTACCTACAGATGAATAAGCACCACAAGGAATTTGGTGTATATCCTTGCAACTCTTTTTATTGCTCGCATATAAACATAAATATAGATTTTTTTACATAAAGATAGCATATTGCATATATTGTTATATTACATGTCTTTTACTACTATGTCACAGTTATATTTTATGTTATACATTTCTGTAACATCATATATAATGAATGGATGCATATTATTCACACTAGGAAATAATTATAAATTTGTATTCCCTATTTGTAGTTTTTCCTATTCATACAACAAATATTTATTGAGCATGTACTACATGTCAGAAATTGTGCTAGACATTGGGAATATATGAGTGAATAAAACAAGCAAAAGACCCACCTCATGGAGCTTCCATTCTAGTGAGTACATATATATTTGTGAAGTCTGTGTGTGTGCAATTAATTTAATTAATGAATAAGTTATATAATACTTAAGGTGTTAAGTGATATGGAACAAAATAAATAACAGCAAAGGAAGAAGGAAGAAGGAATAATTAGATTAGGTCATGTTTGATGAAAGGCATCTATGCAGATATCTCAGAAAAGAACATCCAAGTAGGGGAAAGAGCCAGTACAAAAGCCCTATCAACAGAAACATAAGAATGCCAGTGTAACTGAAATTGAGTGATCCACAGGTGCATGGGCAGTAATAGGAACTGGGACGAGAGAGATAGCAGAAGTCTATGTCTTGTAAACCCTTGTAAACCAGGGATTTTATTTTCAATAAAATGAGAAGTTAGTTATCTCAGGCTTGGGTGAGGGTGGTAGCAGTGCAGGCAATTATTATGGTGGGATTCTGAGCATATTTTTAAGTGCAGCCAAAGGACTTCCTGACAGATTGTATGCATATATACATATATTTTCATATTTATTACTCAGATTATAGCATCTTTTATATACTTTCAAAAATAATTTTGCCTCAATCTGTCATATTCTGATGGTGAAATGTACAGACTCCACTGCACTGGAGTGTACTTGGGTTTTGGTCAGTTTTTTTCTCTCTTTCTTTTCTTCCTATCTTTCTTTTCTTTTTCAATTTATAGAACTTTTACCTTTTGTATACTTTGATATCATGATAGCACATAGAGCCTTACATTTGCTCTTTTCATTATAAATAATATATGTTATAGATATAAATCATACTTTTTAAAAATTTTCATACAGTGCTGTGCCTGATTTTTGTGTTTATTGTTTTGCTTATTTGTTTT
>VBSM01003018.1:6138398-6150626 GCA_008086735.1 Cheirogaleus medius
CGGCCTCCCAGAGAGCTAGGATTACAGGCGTGAGCCACCGCGCCCAGCCTCCTTCTAAGATTCTTAAGGTTTCATGCCTTGGGTTTAAATCTGTTATCCATCTTGAGTTGATTTTTTTGTGAGAGGTGAGAGGTAGGGATCTTGATTCATTCTTCTGTATGTAGCTATCCAGTTTTCCCAGCACCATTTATTTCAAGAGAGATTTTTTCCCCACTGTATATTTTTGTTTGCTTTATCAAAGATTAGTTTACCGTATGTAGATGGTTTCATTTCTGGAATCTCAGTCCTATTCCAAATATTGATGCTTCTGTTCTTGTGCCAGTACCAGGATGATTTAATTATTATTGCTTTATAGTACAGCTTGAAGTTAGAAAGACTAATGCCTCACAGTTTGTTCTTTTTACTTAAGATTGCTTTGGCTGTACGAGGTTGTTTCTGGTTCCACACAAAGTGAAGAATTATTTTTTCTATATCTGTAAAGAATGATGGTGGTACTTTGATGGGGATTGCATTAAATCTGTAGATCACTTTAGGTAATATAGTCATTTTAATGATATTAGTTCTACCAATCCATGAACAAGGTAGGTTTTTCCATCTGTTTACATCTTCTACAATTTCTTTTTTTAGTGTTTCCTAGTTCTGCTTGTATAAGTCTTTCCTATCTTTTGTTAAATATATTCCTAGATATTTCATTTTCTTTGGGGCTATAGTAAAAGTTATTGCATTTTTTATTTGAGTTTCGGCTTGACAGTTCTTGGCATATGTGGATGCCTCTGATTTGTGTATATTGATTTTGTAACCTGAAATTTTACTGAATTCATTTATCAAGTCTAGGAGTCTCTTGGACAAATCCATGTGGTTTTCTATGTGTAATATCATATCGGCGAAGAGCAAGAGTTTGATTATATCTGCCCCCACTTGGATGCCCTTGATATCCCTCTCTTGCCTGATCGCTATAGCTAGGACTTAGAGTACTATGTTGAATAGAAGATGAGATAGTGGGCATCCTGTCTAGTTCCAGATCAAAGTGGAAATGGTTTTAGTTTTTCCCCATTCAGTATGATATTGGCCATGGGTTTGTCATAAATGGATTTGATAATTTTAAGGTATGAGCCACCTATGCCTATTTTGTTAAGACTT
The DNA here is from genome assembly GCA_008086735.1 of Cheirogaleus medius. Classification (NCBI taxonomy): domain Eukaryota; kingdom Metazoa; phylum Chordata; class Mammalia; order Primates; family Cheirogaleidae; genus Cheirogaleus; species Cheirogaleus medius. Next base: position 6,139,539 of record VBSM01003018.1, read on the forward strand.
TTTATCATAAAGGTGTGTTAGACTTTGTCAAATGCATTTTCTGTATCTATTGAGAGAATCATATCATCTTTGTTCTTGTTTTTATTTATGAGGTGGATTGCATTTATAGACTTGTGTATGTTGAACCAGCCTTGCATCCCTGGAATAAAGCACACCTGGTCATGGTGAATTATTTTTTTTATGGGCTGCTAATTCTGTTTGCTAACATTTTGTTGAGGATTTTTGCATCTATATTCATGATAGATATTGGTCTGTAATTTTATTTTTTTTTTGCGTCCTTTTCTGGCTTTGGTATCAAGGTGATATTGGCTTCATAGAATAAATTAGGAAGGATATCATCCTTCTCAATGTTGTGGAATAATTTCTGTAGTATAGGTATGAGTTCATCTTTGTATGTTTGGTAAAACTCTGAAGTGTACCCATCTGGTAAGTTATTTTCTAATAAAAAATTACTGTCCCTGGGACCAAAAATCTGCAATATGCTTAAAGATTCACATAACAATCACTTGATCTCATATCATTTCTACTACTGTAATCTCTAGCTTGTACCTTTTACAAATATATCTGGAAATAATCAATCAAAACTAAACAAACAAAAAAGAAGAAACATATACTCTCAATTGCTATACATATGAAAATATAATTATGTATTTGCATAATGCAAATTGATTTTTGTTAAATGAATCAGGCCAATATCTAAGAAATAGATTATCAGTAGAATATGCCAGTGTATAAATATGCAAATAATATATCTCCATCTTGGAGAATATATCAGGATCCTAATATGGTTTATAACTTAAATCAACACAAGGTGCTACCTTACCCATCTATCAATTTATTTTAATTCCAAGAATAATGTGATATTATATTTTAGTATTTTTAATAATATTTTTTGTGCTGACAGTTTTAGGCTGACAAAGTGTCTCTCAATCTTAATTTTGCTATATTATTGTTTATAATGAAGATATACTTGACAAAAGAAGGTTTGTTTTTATTTTTAAATCAGCTTTTATTATAATGATAGAATATTACTTGAAATGGGCAGTTCCTTAGCTGTTTATATCAACTGTCTAACCAGTCATTCACCAAAGGTCTATTTTTAGATCTGTTTTTCTAGATTACCTCCATTAAGTACTTTAGTATTTTGCAAACAACTAATTAACCTCTTGAACTCAATTAAGGAATAGTAACAAGAAAGACAATTACCGAGACTGGAATTTGGTCTGTGGGCTAAGACTAATACATTATTATTAGGAAAGAAAAAAGAAACCCTTTAATCCTTTTAATGACTACAGATGATCAGAGCAGCTGTGTTAATTTTTTTTAATAATAACCCAAATCTAGAAGAGAGATCTCCACAAAAGGAGTGGGTCATGGACTCGGCATTAACCCTGAGGAAAATGGCCAACTGAAAGGCATCAAATTCAATCCTTGTTGCGGTAAGAATGACTATACATTATACTTCCCTGTATTCACATATCACTTGACAGTTTGCAGAGGTCTGTCACCTACATAATTTCATTTGCTCCTTAAAGCAATTCTGTGAGGTAGATAGCTTAATATTATTATCTCCATTTCAGAAACAAGTAAGTTAATGTGCCAGAAGGATAAATAACTTCACAAGTATCATGCAGCTATTAAAGATTAGAGCTCAGATTGAAACAGTGATTCCACTGTAGCACTTTTTCTGACAATACAAATTGATGACTATATATATTAACCAAGAATCCTTTCTTCCCTCATGCAACTCACTTTGTCTTTTGTAAGTCTCAGTTATATTTTGTCTGGATTTAATAAGGGATGGCATTAGGGCAAACTCTGATGACCCTTCTAGCTTTCATGTTCTGCACATCTACGCTAAGTACATACTCTTGGCTTGCCAATATTCACCAGGCCCTAAAAACTAATATGCAGCTTGCTCTTACCCTCTCTTCCAGGAAAGTTCCTGATAATTGCCACCCTGAGTGACCTGCCAAACTCCTTCTTCTATGAGAGAAATATGATGCCTAAACACATCCTTATGAAACACATGATGAACAAACATAAAATTTGGCAATTAAATCTTTAGTGAACATCAACTACCTAAGGAATCATGTGCTCAGAATTGAAGTAGGGATAAAAGAAATGTAAGTTGAGAAGAATGTTTTCTAGGTGGAGAACCTAATTAAACCAAGAAGTTGCCAGTTTTTTTAATCCTCATAAATTATAACTTGTTGAGAGATAAGGGAGTGAAATGGGCTGGGAACAGAGAGAGAAGGCTAGGCGCATAGGAGAGATGAGGAGGCAGTCATATGTGTGGTAATAAATGAGTTGAGATTAAGAGAAAAAATGTGCTGAGCTATGTAAAAGGAGGTAGAAGAACTACTTAGAATGGACTAGCAAAACAGAAACTGGGGATAAAAATAGGTACCCACAGCCTACTAAGACAGGAAATAGAAGCTGATAATGAGACCTATGACAGAGACAATTTCTCCTTACTCTGGACTTTAGGAAATAGAGGCACTGGATTTTGTATAGTAGGGTTTCCATATTTTGCAAATACAAGTACAGTTAAATTTGAATTTTACATTAAAAATAAATGTTTGTGTGTTTTATGCAGCATTTGAGACACAAATATTCAAAAAATGATTGTTGTTTATCTGAAATTCAAGTTTAAATAAGCACCTTGTATTTTTTCTGGCAACCCTATTTGCAGACATGATATCCAAGAGGACTTCTGTTCAGAGGAAGTAAAGTGGTCCCAACAATATGGTAGTAGACCAGTAGCTCAGAGAAAGAGGCTCAATAGGAAACTGTTATGGCGAGAATCAGGACTAGGGAGTGGAGGGCTGTGCTTTCCTGTCTCCAACTTTAAATTCTACCACATACAGACCTTGGAGATGTTAATTAACTTACATGGGTCTTAGTTTCCCTTTTGTAATATATGGTGACCCTAAATCAGCCTCACTGTGGTGTTGTGAGGATTGAATGAGAATGTATACGTATGTACACATACACAGGGGTATATAGGGATACAAAGTTGTTTTATTTGTTTACATATATAAAATATATGTAAACATTCACTGGTATATGGCAATCATGCAATAAATTTTGGCTATTATTATCCAAATATTGTATCATGTTGGCTTTTCCTGAGTAACATCCGAGAATGATTAATGTAATATATTAGAATTTCCTGAATATCCCTGTATATATGACAGAGAAGCCACAAGTTCCAGCAGTTGCATGGATAAATATTATTGTAAACTGGGGATGAAAAGGAAAAGTAAACTTAAATTTCATGAAATCTGAGTTTTTCATTTATATTTCTTGGCTAACTTCATTGATTATTGTATTCTTTCATTCATGCATCTGTTGAGGACTTGCAATATGATTATATAGCTTAAGAATTAACCTTAGGAGAAGGAGTACGTGCCCAGCCCAGAGCGGTGTGAGAGTCATACATTCTGGCCAAGGTTCACCTAACAAACAGGGTTGCTGCTTGAAGACATAACAAAGGGTCTGAGTTTCTGCAAATAGGCAAGAGCTGCCCAGCCCCTAGTTAATAGGGGCCTGGAGGCCACACGATAAGCACATTGTTTCTATTATTGTTGCTTGGCCCTGTAAGATGGCTGGATAGTCAGTGACGGGTAAGATTCCTCAAGGAGGAACAACCTAAGACAGGCACAACCGCTGGGGGGGCCAGCCAAGAGGAACTGGGTACGGAAAGTGCCCCTGTGGCTGCCTTGCTTAACCTATGCTTATCTCAGCCTCTGACCTATGCTTTGAGCAACTGCCTGGAAACCTTGAGTCAGGGGACATCTGTGTCCTTAGGCTACGAGTTCTGGAATTTATGGCCATTGCTGAAGTGCCTGGGTGGTCACATATAAGGAAGTAACTTTGATTTTTAGGGTATAAAAATAAAACAACGGGTGCGTTCGGCACTGCAGTCTTGTACCGTCTTTATGTGTGTCCATGTCTTTCTTTGTGTGTATCTTTTGTGTTTTGTGTTCATCCCTCATCCTGCAAATGGACCACAACATGCATCCATTCGGCAAACATTAATTGAACAGTTAGTATGGTGTCTGGTGCATGATTGCTCAGTAAATGCTGGTATTTATTTGTAGGATCATTTAATTCTTAAAAACTGTGGTAAGTAATATGAACAAAATTTGCTAAGAGTATAGGTGACAGGGTGTATAGCAGATCTATCAGGAACATCAGAAAAGTAATATTGTAGCTGAGCTCTCAAGCATGAGTAAGAGTAAGCCAATCAAAGTTTAGTGGGAAGAATATTCCAAATAAAGAAAGGATATGAAAAGACCTAGATGTGGGAAATGGCAAGGTATATATTTTTTTCCCATCCCCTCCTCCCCCCTCCCACCCGCCCAACACCCAACAAATGTTATTCCTACATGTCCACTTAGGTGTTGATCCGTTAATACCAATTTGCTGGTGAGTACATGTGGTGCTTGTTTTTCCATTCTTGAGATACTTCACTTAGTAGAATGGGTTCCAGCTGTATCCAGGAGTATACAAGAGGTGCTATATCACCGTTGTTTCTTAAAGCCGAATAGTACTCCATGGTATACATATACCACATTTTGTATATTTTTAGTACTGGCAAGAACCCCAGTCTGGAGGAAATGCAGAAAGCAGATTGGAAATTCCATAGAATGAAGCTGCAAAGTGAGGTAATGGTCAGATCATAAGGATCTTGTAGGTGTGTTAAGATTTGGGGAATTTTTACCAAAGAATACAGGGAAAAATAAGCAGAAGAGTGATATGATTAGGTTTTTATTTCCAAAAAGTCCCTCTAGCTGCATGAAACACAATGGGTTGGGGTGCACCTATGTCATATGAATTATATTTATTATGCTCTTAAACATATAAATATTTGTAACTTTAATATCCTTATCTTGGCCTTCAAAAACTTATACAATGTGCTTCCAACTTAGGTGACCATCGCCTCATTCAAACAAGGTAACCACCATCTGGAAAGCCTGTGCCCAGGTTTGCTTTGTGAAAATCCAACCCATGACTTAGTGTTGTGGTCATAGTCACCTCCTCCATAAACCCCTTACTGAGCCCCTCAACTACAAGTGCTAGATCTCTCTGAATTTTAACAAAACAGACTCTGTATCTCTCTTAATGTATTTTCTTATATTGTGTATTATATTTTTAAAGTCCATTCTTAACTCTTTCACTGGACTGTCAGTTCCTTGAAGGCAACCACTAAAGTTCTCTATCAACTTCAGGAATGTGCTAGGCATACCAAGTGAGCAAATACTTATTCTCTAAACAAATGAATACAAAAGAAAAACAAAATAACAGGCTGAATGGACAAGATTTATTTTAAATTTCAGTTCCTTCTAGTACTGATTCTTTTGTGTTAGCAATAAGTTTTATTACTTTCATGTGAAATAATTTGCACTAATCTGAAAAAGTAAGAACAAATAGTTTCGTTTTAAAGGAGTTTTTATTTTAGCCTGAAAGTGACCACTTTCTATTCTAAGATTCTATCCATTTTCTGACTGGATATAACAAGATTAGTTGTCCACCCTTCTCCTCCACCACACACACAGAGTTATAATTTGTAAAGATGTTAAAAGAGATCAATAATGCAATGGACAATTATCTATCCTAGACTCAACCTCTAGATAAGTAGCTACCATGAATAAAATCTAAGTTTTGTCAAGGCTCCAATATAGATCTATAGTTCTATAACAGAGAGAAAATGTTGATATTTGTGAGATTACATGCCTTGTGTCTTTCTAATATCTACCTCATCCCTTGCGCACACACACACACACACACACACACGAGCACACACATCCACACAGACACAACCCTCACCCTTTTCCACCATCCACAGCTGAACTAGAGGCATTTCTATACCCAGAGATGTTCGAACATTTCTCAGTTTACTGTTATCTTTTGGAGACTACATATAAAAATATAAGGGAAGAATATCAGGCTGTATTTCTGGAGGCCTACACTTTTCAGTATGACATTTCCTACTGTAAATATAAGATGGTCATACAGAGCCAGGCCTTCTTAATAGGAACTGGTGGAGAGGAGAGATAAAAAGTGATCATTAACTGTAACGCTTACTATACAGATGCTTACCATTTAGCCTTGTTGAGAAGTACCAATATCCTTAATTTTAATCTATAATTTATGGAAAATAGCTAAAGCTTCTGTTGTTTGCAATGTTATCTTTCTCTCTTCCCTTTGGGATGATAGTGTTATTCTCACTGCTAAACTTGATTCAAAAGATGAAAGTTTTTAGGTGGTTTCTCCCTGAGATTATCACAATAAGACATACATTGTGTTCTCTAAACAAGCTTGTCAAATATTTCAGAAAATAAGTTAACTTTCTAAAGTTGTCTTCAAAAATGAAGAAGGTCAAAGACAGCGTGTCATTTTAATAGGCACAAGTAATTTGCAATTGATGCTCCTCTGATATGTCAAAAACACTTTAGCATCTTATCCAAATCATAAATAACTTGATGAATAATATGATCTAAAAAGAAAACACAGGAATCACTACCTGGCTGAAAAACTAGGTTCAAGGATAATGTGTCCCAACTTAAAATGAGAATTTCTTTTTTTCTTCAAGTTAATATTTAGAGCCAGATTTTTGTTGAGTATAACTTAGAATGGCAGAAATATTTTAACCTCTTTATACATCATAAATAAGTTCCATATAGTTTGTGTAAGGTGTAGTATAATCTGCATTTCAATCTCATAACAATAAAAAATGTTGATTTTTTTTCTGACTCAAGTGCAACTCACAGTCAGTGTGTAAAACTCTACTGGCAGTCTATCCATACACACTATGGAGGACTCACCTATTTATCTGAGTTGTAATATGTTTTAAAACAAACAAACAAAAAAGACTCCCAGACACAATATATTTTACCATCTAATAGATAGTTGATAGTTAGACAAGGAACATATGACAATACCATCAACAGGACTAGAGGGAATATATTGGGTAAAACAGGTCGTATTGAGGGGAAAAGTTTAGTTTAATGCAAGAAGGATATATTGACTTTATATTTCCCAAATTCTGCTGTGAAATAGCAGCAGTGAAGGTATATGACTGGAGGATTTACCATATGTGAGACTTGACTGTAACTGTTGGTATAAAATGCAGTTTAAAGAGTGTCTTAGTTTGTTTGGGCTCCTATAAGAAAATACCATAAACTGGTTGGATTATAAACAACAGAAATTTATATCTCACAGTTATGGAGGCTGAGAAGTCTAAGATCAAGACCAATTTTGTGTCTTGTGAAGGCCTACTTTCTGGGTCATAGATGGCATCCTCTTGCTGTGTTCTCATGTGATAGAAAGGGTGAGGGGTCTCTTTTGGGCCTCTTTTATTAGAGCACAAATCTTATTCACGAGAGCTTTGCCCCCATGAGCTAATCATCTCTCCTCCACTAGCCCTATCACCTTCAAAGTTAGCATTTCAACATACAAATTTGGAGAGGGTGTGAATAAAAACAGTCAGACCACAGGATAGAACACATTGGGAGAAAGGGAAAAGTTGATCTAACTGCTTGGATATGGCAAAGTGAAGTGGAAGAAAAAAATCAAGGCATGATCATAAAGTACTAGAAATGTGTATGAATCCAAAATTGTTTCTAACAAATGTGATTTAAGAAATGAAAACTTTTGAGCACAGATGATACACTGTCCAATTTGAAGTTGTGCATGTATTGCGATGATTTGATGATCAAGGGAACATGACCCTTTTGCAACCCTTACTCCTTCCTCAAAGTCTGGAATATAGCGTGTATTACACTGTATTTCATGTTATACTTATTTTTTTGCTTTCATTTCAACAAAGTCTAGGTTCTTTTAAAATAAGGACATCTCTTTATTGAATCACATAGCAGGGTACCTGAAAACTTTGGAGGAAATAAATAAATAGATAAGAATTAAATCTGTTCTCAAATATATTTTTCTCTCTCATCAGTGAAATTATTTCTCTTTTGCTCTCTCATTAAACTATTGATTCTTTGGAGCCAGAAAACTATTTCTGGAATGTGATAAGCACTAGGTTTAGGTTTTCTAGGTGAATGTTTGCCTTTGCTCCCCACCTTATTCCATCACATCCTTATTTTGGAAATTTCACTAAACTCCAACAGCTTTCTAAGTTACATTCCATCTCTGAGGACAATGTGATTTTATTTTGAAAATAATATATACTCTGTATACATTCCGTGTATACTCTGTATACAAAGTACACATGCATTAATATAATCATAAGGGACATACCCCCATAACCCAAACACCTCCCACTAGGTTCCAGTTTCCAACACGTCCACACTGGGAATTAAATTTCAACATATTTGGAAGAAACAGATAACCAAACTGTACCATGCGGTGAAGTCTTTTTACCTGCAGCCTGATTACAAAGTATACATGGAATGTATACTCAATGATAACTGCTTAAACAATTGATATAGTCTCACTTTTGTGCTTTAGGTCTAGAAGAAAATTTTAAAAATGCATAATATTTTTCAACAGGTTGTTTTGTGCCATTTTATCCCAAATTGTAATCTTCCAAATAAGGAAGTTGAGCAGAGTTAAGCCCTAGATTTTGTGACTCAGATCAATAACAGAGTTTTTCTTCATGTTGTTTTATTTGTTTGTTTTAACAGTAAAACAAATATATATTTTTTTAATTTCTAAAGCCTGTCCATCAAGAAATAATCCTTTGAGGCACTCATGAAGATAATAAACAAAACATATTGTTTCTATTCCATTTGATGATTGTCTCTGATGGTGACACCATATAGGTTTTGTTCACAAGTATCTATTCTCATTGACATGATTAAATAATTTATTATTTAGAAAGGTATTGCAACAGACTGACAAAAATTGTTTTTCTGTTAAAGTAAAAAAATATGCTTAGCAAGAAAATTATACTTTAGTTCCAAAATGATGCATCATTCTTCAATGTATTATATTTTATTTAAAGTAATATTAAATGCCTTCATTAAAATTTGTTATTTGTAAGTTCTCCACAAATATAAGGCAGACATGGCTTAGTTTGGCTAGTAAAATGTAAAAAGAAGTTCAGGTATCTTTTCAGAAACAATTCATTATTATGTATTTGCAATCCTATGAGAACAATCAGCAAATTGAGGCTAGTGCTCAGTAGCACTAATCAATCACTTAGTCACACTTAGGTGATTGCTAATTAGTCATAGCAGATAAGCAGGCACAAGTACAAAAAAATAGACCCACTTGATTATATATAACGGAGAAACCAAAACAGAAAGAAGGCTCCGAATACACAATTCAGGCGGGATGCTGATTAATCATGCCGCAGGTAAAAAGACTTCACCACATGGTATAGTTTGGTTATCTGTTCCTTCCAAATATGTTGAAATTTAATCCCTAGTGTGGACGTGTTGGGAACTGGAACCTAGTGGGAGGTGTTTGGGTTATGGGGGTATGTCTCTTTGATTATATTAAGAGTGAGTTCTTGCTCTATTAGTTCCTATGATAGATGGATGTTAACAAAAGCCTGGCACCTCTTCTCTCTCTCTTGCTTCTTCTCTTGCCATGGGATGTCTGAATACCCTGGCTCTATTTCACCTTCCACCATAAGTACAAACAGCATGAAGCCCTCAGAAACCAAGTGGATGCTGGTGTCATTTTTTTTATACAATGCTCAGAACCATGAGCCAAATGAACCTTTTTTCTATTTAAATTGACCAGCCTCAAGTATTCCTTCATAGTAATAATAAACAGACTAAAGCAACACATAATTATGAGTATGGGTATCCCTAAATGTATCTGATTGTAGATCCAATATTTAGTTAGGATTACACTTGCCCCCGTACTTTCTCCATAGGCAGCATATTTTAATGCTAGACCCCCCCCTCATGGAAAAGAGGAGCAAAACAATCTTTCTGACACTTGTGGGAGGAATGCTTTTTAAATTATTCAAAATTAAGATAATTTTCAATTAATTTTATAGTGTTTCTCCTTACCGGTGGTTTCCACATTGAAGTAGGATTAATATAACATCTCAATATTTCACTTTACACATTAGTCTTACAAATCAAATAATCATTGGTAACTCATCTCTTCTTGGGGGAGACTGAGACAAGAAACTATTATAGACAGGAAGTTGCACTGGAATTTCAAGGGATCTGAGGAAAATGTGAGTGTGAGTTCTTTTTTGGCAACCAAAACCATAGGAGTAAGTGACTCTTTCAAGTGTCACCATTTACTCCATAGAAAAAGTGGCAAAAGTCCTTGAAGGATTTATTTTCTGATATATTGGAGTAAAACTTACAAGTCCAATCTAACCTAATAGCTTAAGGAAAATTTTCTAAGAGACATTTCATACACAGCAACATCCATTATGTGTAATAGCAACAGCAATTAGTTTTCAGAGAATAGAGTGCATCATACTCAGACTGATTTGATTGTTTTGACTGATGAGTGTATTAATTCATTTTCACTTTTATCATTAAATGATCAAGTCAGTGAAAACAAGAAGGTAAATGATTACTGCACAGCCAAAAAAACTGTCAAGAGAGCAAACAGACAACCCACAGATGGGAGAAAATTTTTGCAAGCTACACATCCGATAAAGGGCTGATAACTAGAATTTATTTAGAACTCAGGAAAATCAGCAAAGAAAGATCAAACAACCCTATCAAAAAGTGGGCAAAGAACATGAACAGAATTTTTGCAAAAGAAGACAGAATAATGGCCCACAAACATATGAAAAAATGCTCAACATCTCTAATCATCAGGGAAATGCAAATCAAAACTGCAATGAGATATCACTTATCTCCAGTAAGAATGGCCTTTCTCAAAAAGTCCCAAAACAATAAATGTTGGCATGGATGCGGAGAGATAAGAATACTCATACACTGCTGGTGGGACTGCATACTAGTTCAGCCTCTGTGGAAAGCAATATGGAGATACCTTAAAGCGATACAAGGAGATCTACCATTTGATCCAGCAATTCCACTACTGGGCATATACCCAAAAGTTTAAATGACACTCTACAAAAGGGACACCTGCACTCGAATGTTTATAGCAGCACAGTCCACAATTGCAAAGTTGTGG
>VBSM01003018.1:6150726-6171881 GCA_008086735.1 Cheirogaleus medius
GGGGGAGGGGGGCATGGGCCATATATGTAACTTTAATATTTGTACCCTCATAATGCTAAAATAAAAAAATGATAGGATGAATAGTGGTACACACCTGGGTTTATAATTAAAGTTTCACCACATAATTGCCATGTGATATTGGACAGTTTACATTAAACTCTCTCAGTCTCAGTTTCTTCATCTTTAAAATAATAATAATAGAATCTATAAGGATGAAATTAAAAGATATATGCAAATATCTTAGTAGAGTGCCTGGCACATATAGTGCTCAAGAAAAATCACATTCCCCATTCGCCTGTCCTCAGCCTACTGGGTATATGGACATCAGCATAAATTTATTGAAGAGTTTCACATTCATCTTTGGAAAGTCTACTGATTAGTTTTATGCTCTATGTATAATCTGGTTTTAAAATAGCATTTATATGGGAAATTTATCCAAAGAAACTGAGACTAATAACTGATATGGGTAAACATTACATTAATTGAGTGTGATTTATTCTAAGCATTGTAACTCTCTAGTTTTCAGGATTCAAGTATAATATGTTGTTCCACTTTCAAAGAGTCTATTCTAATAAAACATTTTATATTATATAAAAGTAAGTGAGGTGTTCTGCTATCCTTCCATGCATAGATATCTCAACAATTTACATATCGCCCCTCTCTGGTATTATGATCTCTAGGAAAAATAAGGTTAAGCTTGTATGTGAGGAGGGAGAATGTAAATCAGATAGGCTTTATTAACATGGGATGTGATGGACTGAGAAATTTCACTAGAATCATAGCCACATGGATGAGTGAAAGAGAAAGGGAAGCAAGTGGAAGTGGTAGAGAGGGTTAACCAACAAATACAATAAAAACATCCCCCTCCAACACAAATAAATATGTATATACAAAAATTGTCATATATTAGTAACTTGTTGGACAAAATTCTTGAGTGAACATGCGCATTTAATTCTGACAAAAGTGCTATGGAGAGGGTACTATCATTGCCCATACAATACAGATGATGAAATTGAAACACAAGAGGATGTTATATAAAATTGCTGACAGTTGTAGAGTTAGCTAGTAATAGATTTAGGATTTGAATCTGTGACTATAATAAATCTAAATCTATGTTCTTTTATCCACAAAATACTGTCTTCCAATTTCTAAGATGGGGTGAGCAAACTATTGCCCACAAGCCAAATATGACCCTGTAAACTTCTTTTTGTAAATTAAAGAATTATTGAAACATAGCCAAGACTATTCATTTGTGTATTATATATGGTTATTTTCTTGCTGCAACAACAGAGTTGAGAAGTTGTGATAGAAACCATATGGGACATAAAGCCATAAATGTGTATTGTATGGCCTTATAGAAAAGGGTTGTCAACACCTGCTCTAAGAATTAACTAGATGTGTTTAGCTACCAAGGATGATATTCTTCTAGAAAGAGAGCGAAAGTAATCATCAGTTACTAAAATGAAAAAAAAAAGGATTAGGAATCATATTCAATTAACATGAAATTGTACAGTAACCCATGTTAGTTCATGTTAGTCCTCACAATAACCTTATTAAGTAGGTATTAACATGAAGATGGAAGCTGAAGCTCAAAAAATTTAAGGTATTCATTGGCACAAAGTTGCATAGTTAGGCAGTGAACAGGGCTGATATTTGCACTCAGATGTGTATTAAAGTCCAGTGCTATTTCCACCATGTTTGAAAACCTAATTAACATATAGGTGGTTAATAGCAGGGGAAAAATCAAGCCATTTTTACAGAATTCCTTGGCAAGAAGGAATCTCCTGTTTTCTTAATACTCAGTGAGAACAAGCAGATAAGAAAGACTGCAAACTCCCTGTCAGGAAAGAATCAAAGAACAGAGTTATTATCAGAGAACAATCATGATAAGTGTCTTATGCATGGAGGAAATATATAAATGTCACCATCAAGGAAATGTAGTAGGAATTTTGGTAATAAGCTAATTAGGGAAACTGTTAAGGGAAGAGTCTCTAACAGTTTAGGTTTTAGGCCAATGCAGGAAAAAGATTAGTGATCAAATTAAAGAATTTTGGAGGGGCAGGGGGGCATGGGCTATATACATAACCGTAATATTTGTACCCCTATAATATGCTGAAATAAAAAATAAAAAATAAAAAGAAATAAAGAAAAAAATAATTTTTGGACTGTCACCTTAGTGATAGTATTTACCTCTCACTTTCAAGATTGAGGGTGGGGAGCACTCCAGCAGGAGCAGCTTCTTTATCATTAACAATACAGTCATTCTGCTTGTTGTCCTTTAGTCAAGCTCCATTAGGTTAGCTCCCCAAATTTCAATGCTATTTTGATTTGGAATAAGGCCTTGAGTATTTCTGCTATGCAGCATGATTGAGACCCACAGTCTCGAAAAGCACCATTTCTAGAGCCTACCTCAGTCACTTTGATAGGCTCTACCTTCTGCAGGAGTGCACTCCCCTCCTTCTCAGCCTGGCAAAACAACTCATCCTTCAAAGACCCAAATCAAATGCTGTCCCTGACGTTTCTGGTGGAGTGGGTACATCATGTTTCAGAGTGTGTATTGCCACTTATTTTACTTTATCTAACTGTTTCTCACCCTCGGCTAACCTATTTGAGAGCCAAGACTGATGCTTACTAATATGTTTTATGCCCACATCTAGTATAATACTATGCACACAATAAATACCCTATAAATATTCTTAATCAAAACTTTTGAAATGAATTTATATTTTTAGGCAGGCTAAATATAGACTTATTTATTAGATTGGAACTATTTTTTCTTTTTATTTAAATCAGCTGAATTTCAGGTCACTTCCTCTCCCACCTCAACTTTTACCACTGTGTACAGTACATAAAGCATCATGAGGGCCAGATATATTTGGCTGGATGTTTTGTTCTCAAATTCTTAATACCTACCTGCCAAATACTGCAGACTCAATAAATATTTGATAAAATATTTGTTGAATGTATGAATCAACAAAAATGCTTTAAAGATAAGAGGAAATGTTATTGTCTTAGGCAATGTATAAAAGCAGAATTAGGAATCCAAAGAGTGATTCTTTTCTAATTCTCTAATGTTCCCTAACAGGCTACTATATGAAGGGAGATAGAGCTTTGTGAATACAAAGCAGTTTGCTAATAGGGAGTCAGAAATCTGGCAGAAACAAAAATGAAGATAGGTTGCAAACATAAATATTTCTGTATAGCACAGACTCTAGTAACACTGACAGTGACTCTATTTGAAGAATTACTTGACACATTAAGCTTGCATCTCTGGAAAGTGTCTGAGAAGTATTTTATTAAAGTTCTGGGCCTCATTTTCAATCAAATAAAATGTAATTTTAATTTCTACTCTCATTCTGCTGAATTGCAATGCTGTAATGACAGTTACTTCACTGATGGACTTTATTGATGCTTACTGGGAAGAAGACAAAAGCATTGTCTTTTCAGACAGTATTTCAAGAATAAGTAAGATGTCAACAACATTTACTGAAAATTTGTGAGAGAAACCTTTGCCATCAGCCTTACTCACTTCAGGTCACTGATTCTCTTAAAAATTTAACCTTACCCAATGCCTGAACTGGATTTGAACACGGCATATATTTCATTTTGAGTTGCCATTATACTGGGTAGCAGGGATGGGGAGTAGGATGGAATGGGTGACTAGAATCATTGTATCTAGCATAAATTAACGCCTTAATGGATCTACAGTTTGGGTTTTCAGCCAGAATTTTGTATCATAACTGTCTGGAGAACACTGAAATAAAAAAGATTATTCAAAATTCTCTTATCCTTAATGAATCCTCATCATCAACACCCAGCAGGGGGATTCTGATATGCCCTTGTTGAAGAGGGGGAGGAGTGAATTTTTAATAAGTAAAATTTTTAAATGCTCCTAAGATAATTTTGTCAGCCTTTGCCCTCTGTTCTTGAGAACAATTAACACAACGTGAATATTCCTGCAGAGCTCCCATAATTTCTCTTGTATTGCTCACATTAATACTTTTAGTCTCAGACATAGTATTGGATACCAGTAAAGAGTATGAGGTCAATATGTGAGTCCAGGCTCAGGAAACTATTTGTTCAGTGACTTTGCACTTTTGAGCTTCAGTTTCTTTATCTCTCAAATGGAAATAATAACTCCTGTGTCATAGTCTTAATGGGATGATTAAAAGAGATAAAATGTAGAAAACTCTTAGCATATGCCCAGCAGAGTCCTCGTATCAGCAAGAATTTAGCCAGGAAAACCCAAAACACTTTATGCATTATATCAGGAAGGGATTTAATGCCAGGAATTAGATTAGATGCTTAAAAGACTTTTAGTAGAGTTTTTTTTATTTTTTTCTCTTTCTTTTTCTTTTCTTTATCTCTCTCTTTCTTTCTTTCTTCCTCTCTCTCTCTCTCTCTCTCTCTCTCTCTCTCTCTCTTTCTCTTTCTTTCTTTCTTTTTGTGAGGTGAAGGCCAGGGAGGACCACTGTTGGATTTCAGGGTATCAGGAAGTCCAGAATAGCAGTCCCTGATGATCTCACCTGCCTGCAACACCAAAGTGGATGATTTTCAGGAAATTTTGTTGAAACCACTAAAAACTTCACACTTTCAATTTCCCCATGTATTTCTGCCTCTGATGGAAGAGAATTATGGCTTCTCTTTCTCTTCAACTTTCTATAGTTTACACAAAGTTATATTAGTAGACTCTCAATTAGAACCCTTCTGGCAAGAGAATCTGTGAAATGTGGTTTCCAGGCTTCCAACACCAAAAGTACAGGAAAGAGCATGAAAAGGAGTGGGAATAGTGTTGAGATACCAAAAGATAATCCAGTATAACGCTTGACAAATGATCATTTATATTCATTGGTCTTCTGCCTCTGGCCTAGTCCATTTTCCCATTGGGACTTGGCATTCTACTTTGGACTCCAGTTCTATTTGACTGAAGTGTGATCACTTTTCATCATCCTGGTGCAGTAGAAAGAACACAAGCTTTGGAGGCAGGCATAATGGGGTTGGGAACCTTATCCCAGCACATGTTAGCTGGGTGTCCTTAAGCAAGACTACATTTCTAAATTTCTCTAGGGCCCAGGATTCTAGTAGGGCTTCTTTTTTTCTCTTGGTTTTATCATCAGTACAGTTCTGATTTCCTTCTACTGTTATCTTCCTGTATTTTCTTCAATAAATCCCACAAAATCATAATATCTAATATGTCCTATTTTAGACTTCATTAAGTGGGGCTGCTTGGAGAAATAGAAAGAATTATAGACTAGGAATCAAATCTTAATGACGGTACACAGAGGCTATGGACCATTTAAACTTTTATTTAATCTTACTGTACCTTAATTTTCTTAGTTGTAAAACATCAACAATATCTGCTTAAATTCTTCTTCTTCTCAATTGAGACAAATGATGAAATAATTCAGCTGGTATGGATTTATCAAGGCTAGAGCTATTGGTGGGAGAATTTTTCACTCAGAACTGTCCATGAGTCAAAACAGAGTGGGCAAGCAAGTTTGAAGGTCAAGAGTGATAGGCCAAGACTAATAAGCCAAAGAAATAAGTTCTTAAAATATAGATGGTCTGATGTTGATACGGGTAACTGGAGTTTAAAAGCAAAAAGATTGAAGATCTACAGTGATAATGCCAAAAATCTAGAGATTGTGTAAGTGAATATTGAAGTCAGAAATTGTAGCTTGTGACTGGGCATGAGACAAATATCACATACCTAACTTCCTAGGACACTCAGATCCATTTAATGGTCTGAAACAGGAAAGATTCTATTTTACATAATTGTTCTGATGACTAAGGAGATACCTTAAAGCGATACAAGTAGATCTACCATTTGATCTAGCAATCCCATTACTGGGTGTCTACCCAAAAGAACAAAAGTCACCTTGGAACTCTCACTGTGGGAGAAACCAACAGCCATGTAAAATATCTGACTTCCTGAGATGACCATTCTGTGAGGTAGCTCATGCTAGTCATATGGATTAGCACTGTGGAGAAAGTTGCACCTAAGCAGCATCCAGCTGTTGCAACCTTCCCAGTACAAGCACCAAACATGAGAATAAAGAAGCAACCATATGAGAAGCCCCAGTGAGAATCACCCAGTTGCACTTATTAACCCACATAACTATCAGAGCCAAGGATTAATTTGCTTTTATGGCAGTGATTTTTAGGTTGGCTTCTTATGCATCAATAGATAAACAGAAACATTCTCTTCTTTCCAAAACACATAATTAACCCTAAGGTATAAGTTTAGGAAAGATTCAAGTATACTTTATACTCTTTCAGGTGTGTAATATTATACCTTCTTATTGAAGTGAAAGATATTAATATTGGAGAAGTGCAATGTACTAATTTAAATAATAAGTACATAGAATGTATTTGGTTAAAGGTGATGGAAGGATGTAATTATGTAATTATATATACAAAGTTAAGTATCACCCAGAAATATTTTATGTGTTACATTAGCACAAATAAAATGTGTTAAATTGGTAGAATTCCAAGAATTTGCCTTGATCTTTTAGATAAATCAATACACGGATAAAGGAGTGGAAGAAGGAGGATACAGAATGCTTACATTTTTGTGATCAAAATAATGAGGTAAGCCAAGATCTAGAATTTTACTGAATGAAGCAGAGGACCCAGACAGTAATAATCTTTGATGTTATCACCCCCATATTTCCCTGGTTTGAGAGCACAATACTCATGATGATGACATTCTATATATTTATTTTATTTTTTTTTAAAAAATAGAATATTATGGGGGCACAAATGTTTAGGTTATATATATTGCCTTTGTCCTGCCCAAGTCAGAGCTTCAGCGTGTCCATCCTCCACCCAGACGGTGCGCACCAAACCCATTAGGTGTATGTATACCCATCCCCTTCTCCCCGTCCCACCTATCTGACACCTGATGAATGGTATTACTATATGTGCACTTTGTGTTGATCAGTTAATACCAATTTGATGGTGAGCACATGTATATATAATTCTGTTCAGAATTACTAATTATCTCATCCGTGTGTGTATGTGTGTGTATTTTTGAATTATATATAATTATATATATGCGCTTTTGCAAACTGCAGCTTTAAGGGAAAATTAGCATGATTTTCAAGAGTGCTAGAAAAGAGATAATAACTCTAAATCATGTGTGAAAAGTTTTGGATGATAAATAAAAGTTACACACTGAGCCAGGGTGCTCTTGAAACTAGTCACTCAAAGTGTGGTCCCTGGACCAGCAGCACCAGCATTCTGGGAGCTTGTTAGAAATACAGAGTCTCAGTCCCGACCCCAGACCTATATTCTTAGAATCTGCATTTTGACAAGAAATACAGGTCACTCATATAATACTATAGTTTGAGAAACACTTATCCAGAGAATTCTGGGCATGGTATCTACCTGTGTTTTTTTTTTTTCTTATTGTTATTTTCACAGCAAGTATAAATGAAACAAGTATCTTAGTCTATTTGTGTTGTTATAAAGGAATACCTGAGGCTGAATAATTTACAAAGAAAAGAGGTTTATTTGGATTATAGCTCTGTATGCTATACAAAAAGCAAAAGTATGGTGCCATCATCTGTGACTAATAATGGCTCCAAGCTTCTTCCACTCATGGCAGAAGGTTAAAGAGATCCCACCACATGGTGAAAACAGGAAGCAAGAGAGAGCAGGAATATATGGTGCTAGGCTCTTTTCAATTAGCAGTTCTCCAGGGAAATATGAGTAAGAACTCATTCATTACCCTGAAGACAGCACCAAGTCATTCATAAGGGATCTGCCCCTATGACCCAAACACTTATCATTAGTCCCCACTCCCACCATTGGGGGTCAAATTTCAACATGAGTTTGGAGAGGTCAAATATCCAAACTATAGCGTGAAGTATAGCTAAATTCAAGATGCCCTACCTGTCCTTCTTGTTGTCATTACTGAATGGGAAGGAATTTTGCACTGAGAGCTAACAGTACTCATTTTATAGGGTGAGTTGTCTTAGCAGAAGACAATTATAGCAGACTGTTACTTGAATTGCTTTCTCTATGTCAACCTGTTACGAAAAAGTATGACATTGCACAGAGAAAGAAACGTAGAGTAGTCAACATCTTTCATCCATGCCTTTCTACTGAGTGTAGACTACTTTACGGGCTCCTTTCAAATTTTGTGATAAATTTAATCTCGGTGATCCACTTGTCCTCCCTCATGATCTGGTTTTCTTTAGGGATTTCCTTCCAGTCCACGAAATATGCATAAATATGCTCATATTGCACTTATGCACAGAGTACATGTCCTTTTGTATGGTTCACAAGAGAGGTTTGAATTTACTGATTTGTAGTGAGAAGAACCAGGAAACAAGGACAGGGACGAAGAGATAAACCCTACCTCCAGCATGGTTGCTCAAGAGACATATTTCTATATGTAATGGCTAATAATCTAATTAAAGCAAAATAGCAAATAACAGTGGCTACTCACAGTAAAAGGGGTTTTATTTATCTCTACCTGGCAGTGTATCTGGACCTTAGGTCTGACACATCTAAGACCTGTGTTGTTTATCTTCTACCCACTATTCCTGTAAGTCTGAGATTTAGAGTCTAGGGCCACTAAGAATTGATAAAATACCATACTGATGGTTCTTTGGCATTTCAAAAAAACAACAATTAATTACCCTGAGTCCCATATATAATTTCCATGGTCATTTCACACTGAAAAACATTTCTAAAATTATTCAAATTATTTCGAACAACTTTTTGGCACCCATGGTGATATTTTGAAGGATTGAAGAAAAGCAGTTTAATATGGTGCTTGGAGCCAGGCAGATTTTACTCGAAAATTCTGCCTCAGTCCCTTACTAGTTTTTTTTCAGTTCAAGGAATTTACCTAAAATATCTGAATTTCTAATCTCTTATGAGTAAAATAAAGATAATATAGTGTGAAAACTAAAATGGAAGAGGTAAAGGATGTTATGGGGGTCCAAGAAGGACATTCTAACCTGGACATGGGAGATGAGAAATGGCTTCCTGAAGGAAATAAGATCTAAATTAAGAAAATATACTGAATAATAAAAAATTGCTTAGAGAGTAGATTTTAAGTGTTCTTATCACAAAAATAAATATGTAAGGTAATGTATATGTTAATTAGTTTTATTTAGCCATTTCACCATTTATACATGTATCAAATCATCATTTTGTACCCTATAAATATATGCAATTTTTATTTGTCAATTGAAAAAAAAGACCCTATCATTGGTAGAATCCCAAATGGATGAAAGCATTAATGATATAAATAATGTTTCATGTAGAGGAATTTGTGTGATACTTCACTTAGTAGAATGGTCTGCAGCTCTACCTAGGATAATACAAGAGGTGCTAGATCACTGTTGTTTCTTATAGGTGAATAGAACTCCATGGTATACACATACTACATTTATTAATCCACTCATGGATTGATGGATACTTGGGTTGTTTCCATGTCTTTGCAATTGTGAATTGTGCTGCTATAAACATTCTGGTGTAGATTTCTTTTTTATAGAATGTCTTTTTTTCCTTTTGGTAGATGCCCAGTAATGGGATTGCTGGATCAAGTGGTAGATCTACTTGTACCTCTTTGAGGTATCTCCATTTAGCTTCCCACAGAAGTTGTAGTTGTTTGCAGTCCCACCAGCAGTGTTGGAGTATTCCTATGTCTCCTGATCTATGCCAACATTTACTGTTTGGGGATGTTTTAATAAAGGCCATTCTCACTGGAGATAAATGAAATTTCGTTGTGGTTTTGATTTGAATTTCTCTGATGATTAGAGCTGTTGAGCATTTTTTAATATCTTTGTTGGACATTATCTTCTTTTGGAAAGTTTCTGTTCATGACCTGAATTCTATACAGATTCTAGTTATCAGCCCTTCATTGGATGTGTTGCATGCAAATATTTTCTCCCATTCTGTAGTTTCTCTGTTTACTGTAATGATAGTTTCCTTGGCTGAAATAAATAAATGGGACCTGAGAAAATTAAAAAGCTTCTGCACAGCCAAACAAACTGTCAAGAGAGCAAACAGACAACCCACAGATGGGAGAAAATTTTCAAAAGCTACACATCCGATAAAGGGCTGATAACTAGAATCTATTTAGAACTCAGGAAAATCAGCAAGAACAATTCAAACAACCCTATCAAATAGTGGGCAAAGGACATGAACAGAAATTTTTCAAAAGAAGACAGAATAAATGCCAACAATCACATGAAAAAATGCTCAACATCTGTAATCATCAGGGAAATGCAAATCAAAACTGCAATGAGATATCATTTATCTCCAGTAAGAATGGCCTTTATCAAAAAGTCCCCAAACAATAAATGTTGGTGTGGATGCGGAGAGATAGGAACACACCTACACTGCTGGTGGGGCTGCAAACTAGTTCAGCCTCTGTGGAAAGCAATATGGAGATACCTTAAAGCGATACAAGTGGATCTACTATTTGATCCAGCAATCCCATTATTGGGCATCTACCCAAAAGAACAAAAGTCACTCTATGAAAAAGACACCTGCACTTGAATGTTTATAGCAGCAGAGTTCACAATTGTAAAGTTGTGGAAACAACCCAGGTGCCCATCAATACATGAGTGGATTAATAAAATATGGTATATGTATACCATGGACTACTATTCAGCTTTAAGAAACAATGGTGATATAGGACCTCTTGTAGTTTCCTGAATACAGCTGGAACCCATTCTACTAAGTGAAGTATCTCAAGAATGGAAAAACAAGCACCACATGTACTCACCAGCAAATTGGTATTAACAGAACAACACCTAAGTGGACAAATAGGAATAACATTTATCGGGTGTTGGGTGGGTGGGAGGGGGATGAGGGGATGGGTATATAAAAACATAATGAGTGAGATGTGTAACATTTGGCGGATGGTCACGCTTGAAGCTCTGTCTGGAGGAGGGATGGGGGCATGGGCAATATACATAACCATAATATTTGTACCCCCATAATATGCTGAAATAACAAAAAAAGAAGCTTTTTAATTTGATCAGGTTCTATTTATTTATTTGCTGTTGCTGTGTTTGCTTTTGTGGTCTTCTTCACAAAATCTTTGCCTAGCAATGTATATGAGTTTTTTTCCAACGTGTTCTTCTAAAATTATTTTGGTTTCAGGACTTAGGTTTAAGTCTATATATATCATGAGTTGATTTTTGTAAGAGGTGAGAGGTGGGGAACCTGTTTCAGTCTTCTGAATGTGCCTATCCAATTTTTTATACTGTTCTAATATTGTCACAGTAAGAGGATGGTTGAATAGTGGCTTTTTAGGTGGTTTTAGTGTATTGTCCTTTAGCCATTATCTATTGTGAAAATATTACTTTTAAATTCCATTTTCAACCTCTTAATGAATAAATACTTATAGAGCTATGATAGTTTTAGGGTGAACGATCTATTTAGAAATGACACTTTCAACTTTTTAAAATGATAGGATGGTACATATCTCCATGAGCTCATCTTTGAGCTTTTATATATGAACTCTTATAAGAGTTATGACATCTATTGTATAACTGGAGACTTTTTAGCTGAGTTTCAGAAGATGGCCATCTGAACTTATATTGATGATCTCCCCTTGCTCTTAACCCTTTATTGTATATTCCAAGCAATAAGAAAAGCCTAGCCTATTATATTAACCTTAAGGGGATGCCAAATATTTACAAGGTCTAGAGTAATCAAGGAGAAGGTGTGGGGACAATGAGGTGGTGTTAACTCTAACAAGCGAGAGCCAAGGAACCAGAAGCTTTCTGCGTGAAGATGGAATGAAGACTTTGCATACCATGATGCTTGATGGGTCAAGTCAACTGAACAGAATGGGCCATCTCAGCACTTGGAGTGGAAATTCTCCCGTCTTATTTGCTGATTTTTCTGAATCAATGCCACCTGCAGGGGAACTGCACTGTAACTTCCAATTTGATGCAAATTGGAGAAAGTATTCTAGGTTCTCACCTATGGAACACCTTGAAAACCCTGTATTCTTCATTTGATGCTGCATAGAGAGGGCTAGACTTACTAAACTTTTGTCTTCTGGGAAGTAACTTTTCCCATGTGTTTTTCATCACCACCAGAGATTTTGTATCAGTGTGTTAGCTTGGAAAACCAGCTGTTGTTTTAAAATTTACTGAATTCACAGTTTAGGTTCTCTGGGAGCAGATACTCAAACACCTTGTGGGGTACAAGATTGTTAATTAGTGATCAATAGTTATGTAATAAATGGAGAGGAAACATCACTGGGCAGATGAAGAATGTAGACTGTGATGCAGGCCTAATAAATTATCAGCCAACCTTTTTGGAAGCTCTGGATTAAATGCTGTCTACTGGAAGTAACCCTGCATTGGGCCAGAATGGCTGGGACTCTCTTTCGCACCTTCCTTAGTTATAAGATATAGTCTTCCTTGGGAAGTGTGTGACCTTGGGAGAAGAAGGTAGTTTCAGTACCTTAGCCAAATTCTAAAGATGGCTACTAGTAAAGGCTGTCTACTGACCATACTTCAAAAGTATGGGCAGCAATTCCTTACTTGAAGGTGAATCAGGATAGCACATCCCTATTTCTACCACAGTATATTTATATTATTTCAGATCCACTTCTCCATATACTTTTGGAGAATAACTGTTCCAAGTTTCTGGGGATAATTCTCCTGAAAGGAAGTTTAGAAAAGGGAGAATAGTAGGATGAATTATAGCCTCTGCCACTGCAATTAGTCTTGGGGTGGCAATCAATACCCAAACTCTCTCTCTCTGCCACTATTAATTTTATAACCCTCTTATGCTCAGTTACCCCATCTGATTTACTTAGTGGCATGACATAGAACCTAATTTCTGTTAGACCTAAGCCCCTAAGTCACCATTCATTCTCAGACCAGGGCCACTGGACCTGATCAGTCATTGTCAAAAGTGAGTAATGAAGTATTATGGAATGCCCAAATAAATCATCTGGGTTCTACATGTATTCTTTCTTATCTATCGTGTAATAGTAGTCCCAAATCATGATGATCAGGGTTAGTTATACCTGCCAGGGCAGTGTCTCTTCTTTTTATTTGCTGGTGTCTGGATAAAAAGAATTTGAAGTACCCATGAAGTCATGACAGTTTGGAGTTCAATGAGACTCTTTTTCTGTCCCCTGACATAAATGTTTTCACTTGGGACTAGGATATGCAACTCAGGAAATTCCAGAACTGAAGGGAAAGGAAGCACAAAGTCCCCCAGGATATCATTCAAAGAGATGGTATGAGGGGTCTGTATTGCTTTCACACCTTAGAATCCAGACTCATGGGGTTTTCTATCCCATAGAAAAATTAAATGAATCAGATAATTTAAATGTAATACATAAAGTGTTCCCTGAAGGACATTACCTCAACCTCACAGAATATTATCTCTAAAGATAAAATAAAGGTAGGCCTTCAGAAGGCTTTTTTGATACTCTATCAGCTTTGTAGCCTGTTGGTGGTGCAGAGTGTGATATAACCAGTAGATCCTGTTATGATTGGGATGTTTCTGCACTTCCTTTACTGTCAATTTGGTGCCCTAGTCTGACATAATGTTATATAGAATCTCATCCCAGTGGATCAAACTCTCCATAAGCCTTCTGATAGGGGTGCTGGCTGAGATCTTGCAAGAAAGGCAAACAAAGAATGAGTGTTTTTTCTTATAAGAAATAGATGGAAATGCTGCAACCAGGAAATGGAGAAGGAGAAGAGGGAGAGCCAAAATCTATACCCCTGGAGCAATACTCATGAAGTTCACAGCCAAGAAACATAGGTAGGCTGAAAGGTTAGGGTATAATCAGAAGATTAGGGAATTTTTCTCCCCTCCACATCTTATCGTCACATCTTTAGGGTTTCAGTATAGTAACAGTTTATAAGAGCTGAAAGAGCTGAAAGACATCAACGCTCTCTGAGGAGGATTATTCAGGACTGCCAAAAGTCAAGAGGAAAGTTAAAAAGTATGCTAGAGGAATCTGAGGCCGCTGGCACCTACAGCTACAGCAAACATTAAATACAAGCTAACACCTAGAGAGATAAACATAAAATTTCATGCTAATTACCTATTTATTCAGTCCTTTATATTCAATATATCAGATCAGATGTTGAACCAAAAATTATAATACATGTGAAAAAGAAAACAGCTCCCCACATGCACAAAGCAGTCTGAAGAGACAAAGCAATCATCAGAGCAAGATATGACATAGATTTTGTTAGTATCAGAAAGGTAATTTTAAATAATGATGGCTAATATATTAAGGCTTCTAATTGAAAAAGAGGAGAACATGCTAAAATATATGGGTAATACAAGCAAAGGTGGAAACTCTAATAATAAAAAAAGAAATGTCAGAAATCAAATCACTTCAACAAGAATGGAGAATACCTTTGAAGAGCTTATCAGTAGACTTGATGTGGTCAAGGGAAGAATCAATGAGTGAAGATAGGTTAATGGAAACTTCCCAAACTTAAATACAAAAAGAAAAATAAAACAGAATAAAATAAATAGAACACAACATTCAAGAACTATGGGGTAATTTTGAAAGTATAATGTATACATAATTAAAATATCAGAAACATAATAGAAAATGAATGGAGCAGAATAAATATTTGAAGTAAAAATGGATTTGAGAACTTTAAAAAGTTAATGACAGGCACCAAACTACAGATTCATCTCAGAGAACATCACAAAACAACAAAGAACATCAAAAAACACAAAACAAAAATACAAATAAACAAACCCTTCTCCACAACAACTAATCAAACTACAGGAAACCAAAGATAAAAAAAAAAAATTGAAAGAATATATTGGTAAACAAAACCCAGCAGCATTTTAAAAGAATACTATTGTGTTCAAGTCGTGTTAACTCCAAATTCAACGAGAAGTCTTAATATTAGGAAATATATTCACATAATTTACCTTGAGTAAGTCCGAGAAGATAAACGACAAATGAAGCATTTAATGAAATTTGTAAAACTTTTTTTTATTAATTCTTAATCAAATTGTGATAGATGAACACATTGTTAGAGAAATAATAATTTTTAAAAACTGTGTAACTCAAATCAGAACCCACCTTTGTGATCAAAGAAAAATACCAGAGTAATGGTTCTCAAAGGTAAATGTCTGTAAGAATCATCTGAGGATGTTGGTGAAATGAAGAATTTAGGCAACACCCCTAAAATTTGAGAGTGTATGTTTGGAGGAGAGACCTTGGGATTTGCATTTTATTAGGACTCCAGGTGGTATTGATACAGTGGTCTATGAATTGCATTTTGAGACTCTAAATTAGAAGCACTGTTTTCGTTAATTACAAAGAGATATAATATTGTATTGCAGTAAATAGGACAGTGACTGAAGTCAGGTTGTCTTGTTAGAATTCTTATAAAGTCATTCTGAATATTAAGTAAACTAATCTAGTAAAATATTAAGAATAGCATCTTGCATAAGGCACATTCCCAAAAAAATGCTGTGATTATTATTATTGTTTATTCTATCACCACTGTCATTTAATATTGTTCTGAAAGAACCAGATACTGTAATCATATAAGACAATGAAATAACAAGAATATTAGAAATGATGAGACAATATCAGCATTAGCATTATTTGAATATCATGATGTTGCTGCTAAAAACTCAAAATAAGGGGGCTGGAAAAATGGCAGAGTAAAGGTAACCCCCCAGATTCCTGCTCCCAAAGAAAGAGACATAGATCTTGGTCTCCTACAGAAGAGTGGGTCTCTCCCCCACAAGAACAGCATTGTTAATTGGCAGAGGTTCAGCATGAGACTCTCAAATATGGAAAAAAAAAAGGTGATCGGGAGATAAGATCGCGTTATCTGGAGAATGCAAAACAAACAATAGGGCATAGAGCGTGGGAGGGCGCTGGCCCTCCGGGCCATGGGGTGGAGTAGGATCAGACCCACAAGAGAACTTCTTGCTTCCCAATTGACCTCCACACCCACTAAGACAGGGACCTGCCTGAAGTTGGTGCAAAATCGTGGCAGGAATAGAGGGTGCTGTAGAGTGTGGTCATTAGCGGAAAGCACCATGAACCCCCCGGCGCTCCCTGCTAGGACAGCACCAAGTGGGGAGGAAACTGGTCTGATCTGATAGGGGAGGCAGCTAGATATCTTGCCTCTGGTAACCAGCAGGGCCAGTCCTATAGAGCTCCTCACTAAGTCCGGGACTCTAAGCTAGAACTTCCCCAGGTGAAGAGCTATGAGCAAAGAATGAGAGCTATGGCTGAAGAGGCATGAGTTGGTGGGAAGGCGGCATAGAGGGGGCAACGGGGTGTCCTGATGACCCAGCTCCCCAATCCAGCACCTGCCACCTCCTGGACAGTCGCCCCCAGTACTGGTGCTCTGTGAGTGGGCAGGCAGTCGCTATTGAGGGGGTCCACAGCCCAGCCGCCATGGTGTTATATGGTGTGGCAGACAGATCCCCTCCCACAGCCTAGAGACTCTCCTGAAAAATTCCGTCCTTACACAATCTGCAATCAGCTGGCCAGGCCTGGCTCCATCAATGAACTCTGAACTCTAGTACTGAGGAGGCTAATGTCAAAGGGAGTTACAGCCACTGGGGTGCTGGGATGCAAGGCAGACTGGGGTGCTACCTCCTCCCCCTAGGCTGCATCTTTCATGCCAAAAGTGGTAGGCTCCACCCCTGGAGGCAGGGTGAGACAAGAAAAGCCACTCTCCCCTGATCTAGGGTGAATCCCCTGGGCCTGTGAACAGATCAATAGCTGACAGCCAAACAACTTTGCCATCCAGCCTGGTTTAAGTCACCCAGTTGATCATAACACTGGGGCTGGATCTCTTTCCCCGGTCAGTGGCCAACAGTCAAGTCCATGGTCAAGGAACAAATCTCCCATGAGTGGTCACAATAGGCTCCACAAGTAACCCCTCCCATCAGGGGTAGCCTCCCAAATGTGGTGGAAGAGCTCCCCCCAGTGGCAGATCAAGAAACCATAGAAGAGAGGACGCCCAGGTTGCCTCCTTCATATACTGCCCACAGAAATAGTGTATACACAGAGTCTGTTACATATCATATGAAAAAACAACACCTGATCCAGATGGGAAGGGCTCAGCAAAAGAATTCTGGAACTATGACGAATCAAACCGAAAACACTCACCCAAATAGATACACCAGCTCGCAAGTAATGGATATTAACCAAACCCAAAACACTAAAATGACAGAAGAATTTCAAAGTTGGATTGTAAGAAAGCTCAATGATATGCAAGAAAAAATGGATGACCAACACAAAGAAACCACAAAAAAGATCCAGGACTTAGAACAAAAATTCACTAAGGAAATCGAGATCTTAAAGAAAAATCAATCCAATCTCCTGGAAATGAAGAATTTATTCAGGGAAACACAAAACACAGTGGAAAGTCTCAAAAATAGGGTGGACCAAACAGAAGAAAGAATCTCATAGACTAAATATAACACCTTCAAATCATATGAGTTAATCACAGAGATAGAGCAGAAAACTGAGAGACATGAGCAAAGCTTATAAGAATTGTGGGATTATATGAAGAAATATAACCAGAAGCTGTTCTGGATTCCAGAAGGGGAGGAAGAAAAACCGCAAGGGTTGGATAAGCTATTTGAAGTAATAATTGAGGAAAATATCGCAGATCTGGCCAATAAGCTAGACAAGCAAGTAGAAGAAGCTCATGGGAACCCTGGGAGATACAATGCAAACAGAAAAACACTATGACACGTAGTCATCAGACTGACCAAAATATCAACAAAAGAGACCTTTCTACAAGCTGTAGGTGAAAGAAGCAAGTTACATACAAAGGAAAGCAGATAAGAATAACTCTCAATAAATGTGAACGGCTTAAACTCCCCACTCAAGAGACATTGGCTGGCTGAATGGATAAAAAAATTATAAGCCAACTATCTGCTGTCTTCAGGAAACACACCTAACCTGCAAGGATGCATATAGACTAAAAGTAAAAGGGTGGAGATCAGTATTTCAAGCAAACGGAAGCCAAAAGAAGGGTGGCGTGGTAGTTCTGATTTCAGAAAATTTAGTTTTTAAACCAACAGAAGTAGTGAAAAACAAAGAGAGTCATTATATAATGGTGAAGGGTACAGTTCAACAAGAAGACATAACAATTTTAAATGCATATGCACCCAACTAAGGTGCACCCAGATTCATAAAGTGAACCTTACTGGATATAAGCAAATTGATTAACATCAACCCCCTTACTACCGGAGATTTCAATACCGCATTGACTGCACAGGACAGATACTCCAAACAGAAAATTAATAGATAATTAATGGACTTAAACAAAACTCTAGAATAATTGGGCCTGGCTGACATTTACAGGACATTCTACTCAAAATCCACTGAATATATGTTTTTTTCATCAGCTCAAGGGACATTCTCTAAAATTGACCATATCCTAGGACACAAAGCAAATCACAAAAAATTAAAAAAATAGGAATCAGATTTTGTATCTTCTCAGATCACAGATCACAGGTTATTTAGAAATAAACTCTAATAGAAATTTACATTTCTACACAAAAATGTGGATATTAAGCAACCTTCTGCTAAATGATTAATTCATAAATGAGGAAATCAAGATGGAAATCAAAAATTATTTGAACTTAATGACAATGGAGAGACAAGTTATTAAATCCTTTGGTACGCAGCTAAAGCAGTACAGAGAGGAAAGTTTATTTCCATAAATGCCTATATCCAAAAGTCAAAAATATCACAATTAGAGAATGTAATGAATTGACTCAAAGAGCTGGAAAAAGATGAACAGACCAACCCCAAACCCAGCAGAAGAAGTGAAATTAACAAGATAACATCAGAACTAAACTAAATTGACAACAGGTAAACCATACAGAAGATTAATAAAACAAAAAGTTTGTTCTTAGAAAAATAAACACAATTGACACTCCTTTGGCTACACGAACAAAAAGCAGAAAAGAGAACTCTCTAATAAGCTCCATCAGGAACAAAAAAGGAGATATCACCACTGATCCCACAGAGATACAAGGAATAATCTATGAATACTAAAAAAACCTTTATGCATACAAAATGGAAAATGAGAAGGAAATGGATAAATTTGTAAAAACACACAGCCTACCTAAGCTCAAACAGGAAGAAATAGAATTCCTGAACAGACAAATATCAAGAGCCGAAATAGAAACAGCAATTAAAAACCTTCCCAGCCCAGATGTTTTCACACCCAAATTTTACCACACTTACAAAGAAGAACTGGTGCCTATCTTGCAGAAATTATTCCTCAACATTGAAAAGGAAGGGATCCTTCCAGAGTCATTTTACCAAGTCAATATCATTTTGATCCCAAAACCAGGAAATTAAGCAACAAAGAAAGAAAACTACAGAACAATATCACTTAGGAATATAGATGCAAAAATTTTCAACAAAATCCTAGCTAACCGAATCCATATGCTTATCAAGAAAATAATCCATCACGACCAAGTGGGCTTCATCCCAGGGATGCAGGGATGTTTCAACATACGCAAATCTATAAATGTAATTCACCATATAAACAGAAGCAAAAACAAAGACCATATGATACTTTCAATAGATGCAGAAAAAGCATTTGACAAAATTCAACAACCTTCATGATAAGAACACTTAATAAAATAGGCATAGAAGGGGTATAACTAAAAATGACACAAGCCATATATGACAGACCCACAGCCAACTTCATGCTGAATGGAGAAAAATTGAAAGCGTTCCCACTTAGAACTGGAACCAGGCAAGGTTGTCCACTATCTCCACTTCCATTCAACACAGTGCTGGAAATCCTGGCTATAGCAATCAGATATGAAAGTCGAATTAAAGGTATCCAATTTGAGGCAGAAGATATCAAACTGTCACTGTTTGATGATGATATGATATTATATTTAGAAAACCCCAAGGATTCATCCAAGAAACTCCGGGAATTGACAAATGAATTTAGTAAAGTCTCAGAATACAAAATCAATACACACAAATCAGAGGCATTTCTATACACCAAAAACAGTCAAATTGAGAACCAAATCAAAGACTCAATACCCTTCACAATACCAACAAAGAAAATAATGTACCTAGGAATATACTTAACTAAGGAGGTAAAAGACCTCTACAGGGAGAACTATGAAATGCCGAGGATTGAAGTAGCAGACTATGTAAACAGATAGAAATCCATACCATGCTCATGGGTCAGTAGACTAAACATTGTTAAAATATACTACCCAAACTGATCTACATATTCAATGCAATCCCTATTAAAATCCCAACATCACTATTCACAGATATAGAAAAAATAATTTTATGCTTCATGTGGAACCATAGAAGACCCGTATATCAAAAGCAATTTTAGGTAATATAAACAAAATTTGAGGTATCAATATACCAGATTTCAAATTATATTACAAAGCTGTAGTAATTAAGTCAATTTGGTATTGACATAAAAATAGGAATATTGACCAGTAGAACAGAACTGTGAACGCTGATATAAAACCATCCTAATATAGCCATCTAATCTTCAACAAAGCAGACAAAAACATTCACTGGGGAAAAGAATCACTATTCAATAAATGGTGCTGGGAAAACTGGATAGCCACTTGTAGGAGTCTGAAGCAGGATCCACACATTTCACCTCTCACAAAAACCAACCCACGCTGGGTAACAGACTTAAACCTAAGATATGAAACTCTTAGAATTCTAGAGAAAAATGTTGGAAACACTCTCTTAGACATTGGCATAGGCAAAGAATTTATGAAGAAGGCCCCAAAGGCAATCACAGCAGCAACAAAAATAAATAAATGGGACCTGATCAAACTAAAAAGCTTCTGTACAGCCAAAGAAACAGTCATGAAAGCAAACAGACAACCTACAGAATGGGAGAAAATTTTCCCATTCTACACATCTGATAAGGGGCTAAGAACTAGAATCTCCTTAGAACTCATGAAAATCAGAATGGAAAAATCAAACAACCCTATCAAAAAGTGGGCAGAGGACATGAACAGAAACTTTTAAAAAGAAGACAGAATAATGGCCAACAAACATATGAAAAAGTGCTCAGCATCTCTAATCATCAGGGAAATGCAAATTAAAACCGCAATGAATCGATATCTGTAATAGATCTGAGATACCAGAGATGAAGCCATCAGTATACGGTAACCTAATCTTT
>VBSM01003018.1:6171981-6206665 GCA_008086735.1 Cheirogaleus medius
GAAAGCAATATGGCGATACCTTAAAGCCATACAAGTAGATCTACCATTTGATCCTGGATCCCACTACTCCCATTTCTACCCAAAAGAACAAAGGACAGTCTACAAAAAAGACACCTGCACTTAAATGTTTATAGCAGCACAATTCACAATTGCAAAGCTGTGGAAACAACCCAGGTGCCCATGAATTCATGAGTGGATTAATAAAATGTGATATATATATATATATATATATACACACACACACAAAATGGAGTACTATTCAGCTCTAAGAAACAATGGCGATATAGCACATCTTGTATTCTTATGGATAGAGCTGGAACCCATACTACTAAGTGAAGTATCCCAAGAATGGAAAAACAAGCACCACATATACTCACCAGCAAATTGGTATTAGCTGATCTGCACCTAAGTGGACACATAGAAATTACATTTATTGGTTATTGGGCATGAGGGAGGGGGGAGGAGGATATGGGTATATGCATACATAATGAGTGAGATGTGAACCATCTGGGGGATGGTCATGTTTGAAGCTCAGTCTTGTGGTGGGGGGGGCAAAGGCATTATACACAATCTTAATATTTATACCCCAATAATATGCAGAAATAAAAAATAACTCAAAATTATCAACATATAATCCATTAGAAATAATTTCAACATGTGTCCAATTATAAAATTAATATACATAGATGCATGTCTTATCTACAACCAATTATCAAAAAACAAAATGAGTTACTATATCATTGACAAAATCAAGCAAGAAGACAAAATAACTAGGAATTAACTTTTTAGGAAATGCAGAGGACAGTTTAGGAGAAAACTTTGAAACACTTCTGAAGGACATAAACCATACTTAAATAAATGGTGAAACAAAACTTGTCCTTGATTAATAAGACTTCATATTGTAAAATGGTCCATGTCATTAAATTAATCTATACATTGAATTTTGTCCTAATCAAAATGGCAGTGTGCCTTCTTTTTTTTAATTTTACAAATTGAATTGAAAACTAAAAATATGTGATAGCCAGATTGTGAATCTTAAAAGGTCCTGTCTCCACAAGCAGACTTGCTGGTTGGGTGGTGCCAATCAATCCCCTCACTAGTGGCTTTACCCAGAAGCTGGGAGCAGATTTTGACTCCTGCCAAAACAACTACCTTATGAGCTTTTGTGGACCCTGAGTGCTCACCCAACCTAGCTCTGCTCAGCCTTACCACCCCACCTGCCTTCACTGTGGCAGAAAATAAGGACTCACCTGAAATTTCCATGGACCCCCACACCATCTGGTAAATTTGAGTGCTTCTCCTGAGGGACTAGAGGTGGTCATGGAACATTACTTCATCTTGTTCCTTTGGCAAGTGCCATCTGATGACAGGGTGGTAAATTTGCATGCCCTTTACAACATTTACTGACTCAACCATGTGGGGTTTGGTTGATTCTCACCCAAAAGCACCATCTACTCTCTCAGAGATTAAACTGGGCATGCCAATATGATTCACATGGTTAAAATGATCATAGGGCTCAGGAAACAGAAAGGATCTCGAAGGCTTCATCCTCCATCATCAAAGAGATAGGGAATCTCCCCAATCACATAGCTCACCAATGCTATAGCCTAAAAGCAACTAGAAACTGAGAAAATACCTACACTATGGATCTCTATAACCAAGGCATCCATCCAGAATATAGATCATCATCAAAGAAACCACAAGAAAAGCCAAAGCTTCTTACAAAACATATACTACAAAAACACCCATATGAGTAAGGGTAGGGTAAAAAGCCCCATTTAAACAAAAGAAAATCCAATAATAAGGAGCAACAGTTGAAAGAGAAAAAATGGTGGAGTAAAGATAACCCCCTGGATTCCTGCTCCCAGAGAAGGAGACATAGATCTTGGTTTCCTACACTCAACTGGATCTCCCCCCTACAAGGACAGCATCGAGAATCCACAGAGGATCAGCGCGGGACTCTCAAAAATGGAAAAAACAAGGGGATCGGGAGATAGGATCGCATTCTCTGGAGACTGCAAAACAAACAATAGGGCACATGGGAGGGCACCAGCCCGCCAGGCCAGGGGGTGAAGTGGAATCAGACCCCCAGGAGAACTCCTTGCTTCCCCATTGACCTCCACACCCACCCAACCAGGGTCCTGTCTGAAATTGGTGCAAAATTGCAGCAGGAAAGGAGGGTGCTGGAGAGTGTCGTCATTAGTGGAAACAACCCGGAGCCCCATGCTAGGATTGTTCCAAGATGGGAGGAAACTGAACTGAGCTGATAGAGGAGGCAATTAGATTTCTTGTCTCTGGTAACGAGCAGGGCCAGCCATACAGAGCTGTTCACTAAGTCGGGGACTCTAAGCTGGAACTGCCTTGGGCGAATAAGACTGCACAGGGCGGGTCAGTAAGAGCAAGGGCTATGGCTGAACAGGCTGTCGGGAATGCGGCATATGGGAGGCAACGGGGCGTCCTGATGACCCAGACCCCCAACCTGACCCTGCCACCTCCTAAACAGTCGCCCACAGTGCTGGGGCCCTGTGAGTGGGCAAGCGGTCGCCATTAAAGGGGTCCAAAGCCCAGCCGCCATGGTGCCATACAGTGGGGCGGGCAGATCCACTCCACCAGCAGAGAGACTCTCCTGACAAATCCCGCCCCTACACAATCTGCAATTGGTTCGCCAGAACTGGCTCAATCAATGAACTACTGATGAGACTAACGCCAAAGGGGAGTTACAGACACTGTGGCACCGGGGTGCTGGGCAGACTGGGGAGCTACTTCCTCCGAATAGCCTGCATCTCTCCTGCGGAAAGTGGTAGGCTCCACCCCTGGAGGAGGGGTGAGACAAGAAAAGCCACTCTCCCCCAGATCTAGGGAGAACCAGCTGGGCCTGTGCGAAGTTCATAAGCGGGAAGTATAAAAGACTTTGCTTCCCAGAACAGATTAGGTCACCCAGTTGATCAAATCACTTGGTCTGGATCTCTTCCCCGGGTCAGTGGTCAACAGTCAGGCCCATGGTGAAGGATCAAATCCCCTTTAAGTGGCCACAACAGGCTCCACAAGTAACCCCTCTCATCAGGGGTGCCTTCCAAGTGTGGTGGAAGAGCTCCCCCCTATGGCTGATCAAGAAACTACAGAAGAGAGGACCTCTGGGCACCATTGAATGATCCAGATGGGGAGAGCTCAGTGAAAGATTTCAGGAACATCAAAATATCAAACCGAAAACACTCCCCCTAAGCGATACATCAGCTCTCAAGAAATGGAGAATAAACAAACCCAAAACACTAAAATGACAGAAAAAGAATTCCAAAATTGGGTTGTAAGAAAGCTCAATGATATACAAGAAAAAATGGATAACCAATAAAAAGAAAGCACAAAGAAAATTGAGGAATTAGAACAAAAATTCACTAAGGAAATTGAGATCTTAAAGAAAAATCCATCTGATCTACTGGAAATGATGAATCAATTCAGGGAAATACAAAACACAGTGGAAAGCCTCAAAAATAGGGTGTACCAAGTAGAAGAAAGAATCTCAGAGATTGAAGATAACACCTTCCAATTAAATAAATCAGTGGTAGAGATAGAGCAGAGAAACAAGACAAAAGAGCAAAGCCTACAAGAGACGTGGGATTATGTGAAGAAACCTAATGTGAGGGACATAGGGCTTCCAGAGGGGGTTGAGGAAAACACTCAAGGGTTGGACAAGCTATTTGAAGATATAATAGAGGAAAATTTCCCAGGCCTTGCTAAAAATCTCCATATACAAATTCAAGAAGCTCAAAGGACCCCTGGGAGATTCAATGCAAACAGGAAGAATTCAAGGCATGCAGTCATTAGACTGACCAAAATTTAAAGAGGGCCTTCTACGAGCTGTAAGATGAAAGCAGCAAGTTACATACAAAGGGAAACCGATCAGAATAACGCCAGATTTCTCAACTGAAATATTACAAGCAAGGAGAGACTGGGACCCCATTCTCACTCTTTTGAAACAAAATAATGCCCAGCCTAGGATCTTGTACCCTGCAAAACTAAGCTTTATATATGAAGGAGAAATTAAGACATTCTCAGACAGGCAAAGTCTGAGGGAATCCACCAAGACAAGACCAGCCCTACAAGAAGTACTCAAAACAGTGTTACACATGGAACAGCATAATAAATATGAACATAAAAACACACAAAACCTAAAGATAAAAGGCCAGATATTACAATGGCTCAGGAGAGAAACCATGGTAATAAGGTCCAACCCAACAGCATGAACAGTAATCTACCCAACCTATCAGTTCTCTCAATAAATGTGAATGGTTTAAACTTCCACTCAAGAGACATAGGCTGGCTGAATGGATAAGAAAATAGAAGCCAAGTATCTGCTCTCTTCAGGAAATACACCTAACCTGTAAGGATTCATAAAGACTAAAGGTAAAGGGGTGGAGATCAGTATTTCAAGCAAGTAGAATCCAAAAGAAGGCTGGCATGGCGGTCCTAATCTCAGATGATTTAGTTTTTAAACCATGAAAAGTAGTGAAAGACAACTACAGTCATTATATAATGGTGAAGGCTACAGTTCAACAAGAAGATATAACAATTTTAAATATATATGCACCCAATTAAACAAAACTCTAGAACAATTGGGTCTGACTGTCATTACAGGACATTCTACACAAAATCCACTGAATGTACACTCTTCTCATCAGTTCAAGGGACATTCTCTAAGATTGACATATCCGAGGACACAAAGTAAGTATCAAAAAATTTAGGAAAATAGAAATCATACCATGTATCTTCTCAGATCACAGTGGAATAAAAGTAGAAATCTACCCTAACAAAACCCACATTTCTACATAAAATGTGGAAATTAAAAAACTTTCTTTTAAATGATTACTTCATAAGAAATCACCATCTTGATCATGAAGAAATCAAGATGAAAATAAAAAAAAATTATTTGAACAAAATGACAATGGAGAGAAAAGTTATCAAATCCTTTGGGACAAAGCTAAAGAAGTACTGAGAGGACAGTTTATTTCCATAAATGCCTATAATCAAAAGTCTAAAAGATCACAAATAGACAATTTAATGAATTGTCTCAAAGAGATGGAGAATGAAGAAAAGACCAAACCAAACCGAGCAGAAGAAGTAAAATTAACAAGATCAAATCAGAACTTAATGAAATTGACAACAAGTAAGCTATACAGAAGATTAATAAAACAAAAAGTTGGTTCTTTGAAAAACTAAACAAAATTGACACACCTTTGGCTACACTAACGAAAAGCAGAAAAGAGAGATATCTAATAAGGTCCGTCCGGAATAAAAAGGAGATATCATAACTGATCCCAAGGAGATACAAGACATAATTTATGAATACTACAAAAACCTTTATGTACACAAACTGGAAAATATGGAGGAAATGGGAAAATTTCTAGAGAAACACAACCTCCATATGCTCAACCAGGAAGAAATAGAACTCCTGAGCAGACCAATATCAAGAGCTGAAATAAAAACAGCAATTTAAAATCTTCCTGAATAGAAAAGTCCCGGCCCAGATGGTTTCACACCGGAATTTTACCATACTTACAAAGAAGAACTGGAGCTTATATTGCAGAAATTATTCCACAATATCTAAAAGACTGGAATCCTCCCTAACACCTTTTGTGATGCAAACATAACTCTGATTCCAAAACCTGGAAAAGATGCAACAAAAAAAAAGAATACTACAGACCAATATCCCTTATGAATATATATGCAAAAATTTTCCACATAAACCTTGCTAACTGAATTCAGACGCTTATAAAAAATATAATCCATCACGACCAAGTGGGCTTCATCCCAGGGATGCAAGGATGATTCAACATACGTAAATATTTAAATGTAATTCACCACATGAACAGAAGCAAAAACAAAGACCACATGACTCTTTCAATAGATGCAGAAAAAGCTTTTGACAAAATTCAACACCCTTTCATGATAAGAACACTTAATAAAATAGGCATAGTGGGGAAATACCTAAAAATGATACAAGTCATATACGACAAACCCATAGCCAGCATCATACTGAATGGGGAAAAATTGAAAGCATTCCCACTTAGAACTGGAACCAGGCAAGGCTGCCCACTATCTCCAATTCTATTCAACATAGTGCTGGAAGTCCTTGCTATAGCAATCAGACATGAAAGAGGAATTAAAGGTATCCAAATTGGGGCAGAAGAGATCAAAATTTCACTGTTTGCTGATGATATGATATTATATTTAGAAAACCCCAAGGATTCAACCAAGAAACTCCTGGAATTGATAAATGAATTTAGTCAAGTCTCAGGATACAAAATCAACACACAGAAATCAGAGGCATTCATACATGCCAACAAC
This sequence comes from Cheirogaleus medius, assembly GCA_008086735.1. Classification (NCBI taxonomy): domain Eukaryota; kingdom Metazoa; phylum Chordata; class Mammalia; order Primates; family Cheirogaleidae; genus Cheirogaleus; species Cheirogaleus medius. The sequence goes on from VBSM01003018.1 coordinate 6,178,324, forward strand.
AATCAAATTGAGAACCAAATCAAAGACTCAATACCCTTCACAACAGCAACAAAGAAAATATAGTACGTAGGAATATACTTAACCAAGGAGGAAAAAGACCTCTATAGGGAGAACTATGAAACACTGAGGAAGGAATAGCAATGGGTGTAAACCCATGGAAATCTATACCATGCTCATTGGTTGGCAGACTTAACATCATTAAAATGTGCATACTACCCAAACTGATCTACAGATTGAATGCAATACCTATTAAAATCCCATCATCACTTTTCACAGATATGGATAAAATAAGTTTACACTTTGTTTGGAACCAGAAAAGACTCCGCACATCAAAAGCATTTTTAGGCAATAAAAACAAAATTGGAGGCATTAATATGGCAGATATCACACTATACAACAAAGCTGTAGTAATTAAAACCATCTGGATTGACACAAGAATACGATTATTGACCAGTGGAACAGATCTGAGAACCCTGATATAAAACCATCCTCATATAGCTATTTAATCTTTGACAAAGCAGACAAAAACATGCACTGTGGAAAAGAATCCCTTTTCAATAAGTGGTGCTGGGAAAACTGGATAGCCACTTGTAGAAGGCTAGAGCAGGTTCCACACCTTTCACCTCTCACAAAAATCAACTCACGCTGTATAACAGACTTAAACCTAAGGTATGAAACTATTAGAATTCTAGAGGAAAATGTTGGAAACACTCTCCTAGACATCGGCCTAGGCAAAGAATTTATGAAGAAGAACCCAAAGGCAATCACAGCAGAAGCAAGAATAAATAAATGGGACATGATCAAACTAAAATGCTTCTGCACAGCCAAAGAAATAGTCATGAAAATAAACAGACAACCTACAGAAAGGGAGAAAATATTCGCATCCTACACATCTGATAAGGGGCTGATATATAGAGTCTCCTTAGAACTCATGAAATCAGCAAGGAAAAAATCAAACAACCATATCAAAAAGTGGGCAAAGGACATGAACAGAAACTTCTCTAAAGAACACAGAATAATGGCTAAAACACATATGAAAAAATGCTCAATATCTCTAATCATCAGGGAAATGCAAATCAAAACTACAATGAGATATCACTTATTTCCAGTAAGAATGGCCTTTATCAAAATGGCCCAGAATAATAGATGTTGGCGTGGATGCGGAGAGATAGGAACAGTCCTACACTGCTGGTAGGACTGCAAACTAGTTCAACCTCCATGGAAAGCAATATGGAGATACCTTAAAGCGATACAAGTGGATCTACAATTTGATCCAGCAACCCCACTACTGGGCATCTACCCAAAAGATCCAATCTACAAAGATCACTCTACAAAAAAGTCACCTGCACTCGAATGTTTATAGTAGCACAATTCACAATTGCAAAGCTGTGGAAACAACCCAAGTGCCCATCAATTCATGAGTGGATTAATAAAATGTGGTATATGTATACCATGGAGTACTATTCAGCTCTAAGCAATAACGATGATATAGCACCTCTTGTATTTTCCTGGACAGATCTGGAACCCATACTTCTAAGTGAAGTATCCCACGAATGGAAAAACAAGCACCACATATACTCACCAGCAAACTGGTATTAACTGAGTAGCACCTAAGTGCACACATTGGAACTACCTCAATGGGGTATTTGGTGGGTGTGGTGGGTGCGGGTATATACATACATAATGAGTGAGACGTGCACCGTCTGAGGGATGGTCACGCTTGAAGCTCAGACTTGTGCGAGGAGGGGTGACCAGGGCATGATTTGAATCCTTAAAATTTGTACCACCATAATTTTCCTAAATAAAAAAAAAGGCAACAGTTGCTACAGATGAGAAGAGATCAACCAAAGAACTTCAGAAGTATGAAAAATCAGAGTGAAAGGATATGGCAAAAGGGATCACCAGCTCTCTAATAAGGAAAAACAACTAAAATGGAAATATTGAAATGACAGATGAAGAATTCAAAATATGTATTGTAAGAAAATTCAATGAAATCCAAGAGAAAGTGGAAACCAACTCAAAGAAACCAGAAAAACAATTCAGGAAATTAATAAAAAATTCACTAAAGAGATTCACATATTATAAAAAAAAATAGAACTCTGGAAATGAAAATTTCATTTAAGGATATGAAAAACACAGTGAAAATTTTTGAGAATAGATCAGATCAAGCAGAAGAAATAAACTTAGAGCTTGAAGACAATTATTTTGAATTAACTCAGTCGTTAAAAATAAAGAACAGAGAATTAATAGGAATGAACAAAATCTATAAGAAATATGGGATTATGTAAAACACCCAAATATAATAATCATAACCATCCATGAGGGTGAAAAAAGAAAACACACAAGGGCTGGGAAATCTATATGAGGGAATAATTGAGGAAAACTTCCCTGGTCTTGCTAGAGATTTAGCCATCCAAGTACAAGAAGCTCAATGAACACCTGGGAGATTCATTACAAAGAGGCAATAACCAAGCCTCATAGTCATCAGACTGGCTAAAGTCAACATGAAGGAAGAACTCCTGCAAACCATAAGGAGAAAACAACAAGTAACTTATAAAGGAAAACCCCTCAGGCTAACTACAGACTTCTCAACTGTCACCTTACAAGTTAGAAGGTATTGGGGCCCCATATTCAGTCTTCTCAAACAGAACAACTGCCAGCCTATAATTTTATATCATGCAAAAGTAAGTTTCATATATAAAGTAGAAATAAAGACTTTTCCAGACAAGCAAACACTGAGCGAATTTGTCAAGACCAGACGCGCCCTGCAGGAAATACTCAGAAATGCATTATACATGGATCACCACAGTAGTCACCCACCAGAGTAAAACCAACCAAAAGCTAAAGCTCAGAGCTCATATAAAATAAGACTACAAAGGTAAAACAAAGCAATAAGGTACTACCCAGTAGGATAAACAGAACAGCATCCAACATATCAACTATATCAATCAATGTGAATTGATGGAATTCCCCACTGAAGAGACATAGTTTGGCTGAATGGGTAAAAAAAATACAAGCCAAGTATCTGCTATTTCCTGGAAACACATCTAACCCACAAGGACTCAATGAGACTCAAGGTGAAGGGATGGAAAAAAATATTCCATGCAAATGGAAATTTAAAAAAAGCAGATGTAGCCATTCACATATCAGATAGAATTGACTTTAAACCAACAATAGAAAAGAAAGACAAAAATGATCATTATATAATGGTAAAGGTAGAAATTCAAAAAGAAGATATAACAATCCTAAATATTTATGCATCTAACACAGGCGCACCAAGATTCATAAAGCAAACCCTACTAGATCAAACCACATAAACAGCAACGTTGTAATTGCTGGGGACTTCAACACTCCTCTGATAGAACTGCACAGAACATCTAAGCTGAAAACAAATAAACACTGCACTTAAGCAGGACTGTAGAATAAATGATCCTAAAAGACATTTACAGAACACTTTACCCCAAAACTACTGAATATACATTCTTCCCATCAGCACATGGAACATTCTCCAAGACTGATCATATTTTAGGCCTTAAATCATGGCTCAGCAAATTTTTAAAAAAGGAAACAGAAATCATATCATGTATGATGTAGACTAAGTAAACCAAATATTTGAAAAACCCATTAGAACTGATGCAAAATGAAATAGTAAAAATCCAAATACTACTCTATTTAATACAGAGATTGAATTAATTGTCAAAAAACTTCTCAGGAAAAAACAAACAGGTCTGGGTGGTTTTAATGGTGAATGCTGTGAAACACAGAATGAGGAAATAAGGCCAGTCTTGCAAAAATATTTCTGAAGATAGAAGAGTTAATACATCTCAACTTGCTTTGTGAGGACAACATAATGCTTATATTTGTATCTGATATACAAGAAAATAAAACTATACACCATATCTCTCATGAACATAGATGCAAAATTCATTAATAAAATACTATCAAGTTGAATAAGCAGCATATAAAAATGATAATATTTTATCTCCAAGTGAGATTTCCCCCAGAAATGCAATTTTACTTCAAAATTGTAAAAGTAATCATTGTCATTCTCTATATTAACAGGACAAAGGGGAAAAACAATATTGTGATCTCAAAAGATGGAGAAAAAAACAATAAAAAATTCAATACCATTTTGTAATAAAAACTCTCAGCAAATTATGAATATAAATGATTTTCTCCTTTCTGCTTAAAATCATATATGGAAATTCGTTAACCAATTTGATATTTTATGACTAATATTTAATAGTTTCCCTATGAGAGCAAGAAGGCAAATATGTCTACTCTCACCTCTTATATTCACAATTGTACTGGAGATCCTAGTCAATACAACATAGCAAGAAACAGAATATTTAAGCACATAGATTGAAAAGGAAAAGTTAAAAATACTTTTGTTCACAGTCAAAATTATTCATTGCTAGAAAATCCTAAGAAATCTACAAAATAAGTTAATAAGTGTTTATTTATAATTGCAGCATAAGAGGTGAACATCAACCTATCCATATATTTTTTCTATAACCTCAAATATTTACAATTTATTTGTGTTTAGAACATTTAAAATTCTCTCTTTTTGCTTTCTTGAAATATACAATCTATTTTTTGACTTCTTTTTTCTTCTTTTTTTGTGTCAGCATATCATGGAGGTACAAATATTAAGGTTATGTATATTGCCGATGCTCCCATCCCCACTCAGGTCAGAGCTTCAAGTGTGTCCATCCCCCAAACGTTGCACATCTCACTCATTATGTTTGTATATACCCATCCACTCCTCCCCATTTCCACCAGTCCAACACCCAATAAATGTTATTCCTATATGTCCACTTAGGTGTTGATCCGTTAATACCAATATATTTTTATTCTAGAAGAAAACAATTGGAAAAAAAACAATAATAACATGTCACTCTCACAATGATATCAAAAATGTAAAGTACTAAACTCCTATCTTAAAAACTAAAAACACTGCTGAGAGAAAGAAAAATCAAATAATAGGAGAGACAAACTCCATTCAATATTGGGAAGATTCAATATTGAGAAGATTCTGGGTATTTTCATATTGGTCTATATATCTCTAACCCTCTTAATTAAAATCACAGTGTGATTTTTGGTACAATATGGAAAGCTGATTCTAAAATTTATATGGAAATGCAATGGACCTAGAATAATGAGAACAGTTTTAAAACATATGAAAGTTGAAAATTCATACTCCCTAATTTCAAGACTTACCAAAAGCTAATAATTAAGAGAGCATGGTATTGTTCTTAGGATATAAAACAAAATTAATTGAACAGAATAGAGTCTGGAAATATACTCTTCTACATATGGTCAATTGACTTTGTTAAAATTTCCCTGGCAATTGAATTGAAAAAGTAAAGTTTTCTGAACACCTGTTGCTAGAACAACTAGACAATCATGTGTGTGTGTTGAGGGAACCCCGAATCATTCTTGAACCTTACATATCACCCTAGACAAAAATTAATTTGAAATTAATCATGGACTTAATTATAAAAGCTAATACTATGGTTTTTGGAAAATATGTAGGAAAGTATCTTCATGAATTAAGATTTCTTAGATTACAGAAATACCTTCCATAAAAGAAAAAAATAATGATAAAACAAATTCCATCAAATTAAGAACTTCTTTTTATGAAAGATCATAATTAAGAAAATGAAAAGATAAACCATAGAAGATATTATCAATTTATATAACTAATAAAGAATTCACAAGTATAGTCTATAAAGTATTCCCCAATTAAATAAGAAAAGCCAGACAACCCAAGATAAAAAGGAAAATAGGTGAACAGACACTTCACTGAAAAATATGTACAAATTGGCAATAATTCATGAAAAGTTGCTCAACATCATTAGTCATCAAGGAATGCAAATTCAAAACATAATGAGATATCACTTCACACCCACTAAAATGGCTAAAATTAAAAAGACTGACAACTCCGAATGTTGGCAAGAATGTGAAGAAGCCACATCTTTCATACATTACTGTTGAGAAATCAGAATGCTATTGTTACTTGGGAAAACTCTGCCATTTTCTTATAAAGCTAAATGTGAGCTGGGCATGGTGGTTCAGACCTGTAATCCTAGCACTCTGGGAGGCCGAGGCAGGAGGATTGCTTGAGCTCAGGAGTTTGAAACCAGCCTGAGCAAGAACAAGACCTCGTCTCTACTAAAAATAGAAAAATTAGCCGGACATTCTATAGTCCCAGGGTTGCCTGAGCTCAAGGGTTTGAGGTTGCAGTCAGCCATGATGATGCCACTGCACTCTACTCAGGGCGACAGATTGAGACTCTGTTTCAAAAAAAAAAAAAAGTTAAACATGAACTTTCTACATGATCCTGGAACTCCTCATCATAGCATCTCTCTAAGAGAAATGAAAATATGTGTTCACACAGAAAATTTTACAAGTATGATTTATAGTAGTGTTATTTATAATATTTTTTAAAAAGCCCATAAATGTCCATGAACAGGAAAACATAAATAATTATTGTATATTCACATAATTAAATAATACTTAGTAATATAATCAGAGTTAACTACTGGTATGTACAACTGCAAGGATGAATCTTGCAAATTTCTTATTGAGTATAGAAGGTGGCAACAATAAGAAATACATAGTATGAATACTTATTTATGGGCTTCAAGAACAGGGGAAACTAATCTCTAGTGTTAGAAATCATAATAGCAATTATTTGTAGGAGAGGTAGGAATTAGCTGGAATGGAAATTTAGGGAACTTTCTAGAGGGGTGGAAGTATTTTGTAAGTTAATTGGTATTTGGTTACATCGATGTATACAGGAGTATGCTGGAGTCAGCTCTTACCAATTCTAGAGAGCCATCTCTTTCCAACTCCTCTTTCAATGTCACCAGTGTCACCATGTCAGTAGCATGAAGTAGGCCATTGTGGGGAGTATTTTTGGCATGGATATCAGAAAATACTATATATCAGGGCTTTGATTTTCAGTGAGACAGTTTTCTAGCACATCACTGGATTGTGTACAGTTGTAAACTATCTACTGAACTGCTAACATAAGGTCTGTGATATTAGCTATATAGTGACTGTTTTCCAATCCCAAATTTTCAATATGTTCTAAATTCTTTCCACCTTAGATGTATAAATCATATCTATGCTTCTCAGTTCTTACATAATTCATTTGAGGGCAAATATTAACTTTGTATTCAATCCAAGATTGAGCCTTTTTCAAGGAAAATAAGTGTGATACTATATTTTTGAAGTTATTTATTTGTCCTCAGTATACATAGCTGAATGTTTGCTGGATTTTCTGACTGTTTCAGGCTGATCAGGGCTTTATATAAAGTCCTTTCTCTTTTATCTTCCAGGTATATTTATTCTCATCCTTCATACATTGTAAATGAATAGGTGTTCTATTTCTAAACTGATAAGGAAAACACCTTCTTTGCAACATATTAAATTATTGTGTGTGTGTGTGTGCACATGCACGTGTGTGCAGGTATGTGCACTTTAATTGCACAAAGCAGGATGGCTAGGAAACATTTTACCCAAGTAGTGTTGCTATTTATATCACTACAATTTGAACATATGACAATTGCATATACCTTTATTTGTTGATTATTTAAAAATTGGATCCAGTATTTCCCAAAGAAGAATTAATGTCTCTTTAAAATAGCACCTCTAATGGTACCTAAGCCTGGAAAAAGCTTATATGATTTTACTGCTTTGCTAAAGTTATGATTGGAATTAATTTGAACAGAACATTCTCTGCAAGTGAATTTTCTCCTGCTATTCACTTCAAGTTCAAAACCAGACTTTTGAAACAAAGAGATCTACTGTATTCAAATGAAACGCTTTCAGAAAAATGAGTATATATTGAAATGGGCCAAGATGTGTTTTTGGCCTTAACCAAAATAAAAGCATTAGGAAAATACGATGAATGATAATGGTATTATTTATTATAATACATTTTATTTTTTATTTCACATGGACAGTCCAGATTTATTTTCTTGAGGCAGATGACACATATAAATTATTTGCTTAATTAGAGATAATTTGCTGCTGTTGCCTCCTACACACAGTGCCTTATCTATATGGCATGTTTCAGCTTAATGTCTGTAAGGTTATGAGAGAATAATGGTCAGTTTTTCTCTTTTGGATTGAAAGGAATTATCTGCTTTCCTTGAACTTGCAGATGGAGAATATGGAATTCTCCCAGCAATACAAGTGATAAATTAATTTATGGACATTTATAGTGGATGAAATAGCTATTCACCATACAACTGTGAGCCAAAACATAGGTTAAGGATATTCTAGTTGGCATCAGTCATTTAATGTCAAAGTGATAAAAAATGTTTCAAATTATTCCTGATAATTATTACCCACTGAGTTTCCTCTTTCTCATGAAATGCATGTTTCTGTTGTTGAGTGGGCTCCATTTCTCTTAGTGCTAGTGAATAAAGTCCATTAGTTTTATGTGAGAGATGTGAGAAATAGCAGAATTTGCAGTAGCAATATTATCCTAATCACAGGCAATATTCTAATGGCTCTATATTTCCTAATGTTTACCTCCTTAAAGAGAGAGGCAGTTGATAATGGCAGTAACAACTGTAAACTGTTTTGGGGAGAAGTTTGACATTATTTCTTGATGTAATAGCACATTTACTTAAAGTCTATTTGAACTTGCCTTGTGTTATACAAGGAAAGGGCAGAGTAATTTTTGTTGTGGCAGGATTCATTGATTTGGGGTGGCACTATTGATTGCATGTGCATTTGAGATGATTACAAACAAGCTGTGCAGAACAAAAAATAAAATTGCTTTATAACTTCAGTAAAATATTAAAGTATCTACATAGTCTTCATTCTTTTAAACATTTATATCCATATTGATATTAATTCTATCATTCAATTATTTATTCAATAAACAGTTATTGCAGATTTACTTGGTACCTGGTCTTGTACTAGGCAGTGCAAATATGTATATGAATCAAGCACAGTTGCTACCTATAAGAAGCATTCAGCCTGGTTAAGGAGGCAAGTGTCCACTGTCACTAATTATTAGGGAAATGCAAATTAAAACCACAATGAGATACTACATTACTGACTCCTTCAGAATAGCCATTATTAAAAAGTCAAAAAACAATTGATGTTGGTGTAGTTGTGGTGAAAATAGAATGCTTATGCATTGTTGGTGGGAATGTAAATTAGTACAACTTCTATGGAAAGCACTATGGAGATTCCCCAAAGAACTAAAAGTAGACCTACCATTCAATCCAGCAATCCCACTTCTAGGTATTTACCCAAAGGAAAAGAAATAATTTAATCAAAGAGACAACTTCACCAGAATATTTATCACAACACAATTCACAATTAAAAAGATATGGAATAAACCTAAGTGCCCATCACCTGACAAATGGATAAAAAAAGTGATACATACACACACACACACACACACACACCCCAAGGAATATTACTCATCTATACAAAGTAATGAAATAATGTCTTTTGCAGCAACATGGATGGAACTGGAGACCATTATCCTGAGTGAAGTATCTCAGGAATGGAAAAACAAATACCATATGTTCTCACTTAGAAGTGGGAGCTAAAAGAAGGATATAAATTGTCATAAAGAGCTGCAGTGGACATTGGAAACTAAGAAGGGGAATTGAGAGGGATGTGAGGGATAAATATCTACATATTGAGTACAATGTACACTATTCTGATGACAGTTACACTGAAAGCCCTGACTTCAGCATGATAAAATTTATCTATAAGAAAAAAAACACTTGCACCCCCTAAATTTATGAAATTAAAAATAAAACTGTAATAGTTTGAAAAGCAGAGGACCAAACTGAACTTACTTTGAGATATTAGATCATTAAATATGAAATGTCCAATTTTGAACAAAGCAGTCAACATAATCCTTTAAAGAAAACAGGTCAGATAATTCCACTGCTCTCTTCAGAAGCAAGAATATTCCTCCTCAAGATATACACACAGCTATCCACCTCACTTCCTTTGGTTTCTGCACAAATGTCACCTTTTTGTTGATACCTACCATGACTAGACTATAAAAATTACATAAAAATGTTTATATACAGACATGTAAATGCATACACCAGTTACCCATTATCCATTTATCTTGATTTAGTTTATCTTCTCATATATTACATAGATATTTGTTTAATTGGTCATGTCTTTCTTCTCTCCTTTGAATGTAAGCCTCATAAAAGTTGGGGCTATTCTGTCTTGTTTAACTGAGTGTCTTCCCTCAAGGAGCAATCTATCTGGTGGGAGGACTAGTCATACATTTTGTAACACAAGACAGGATGGAATTATAGAAGAGGGAATTCTTCATTCTGACTAGGAGGCTCAGGGAAAATGTCACATATTGGGTGACATTATAGCTTGACTTAGAAGGATACTAGTCATTCTGATAGCTAGAGAATTATGAAAACATAGATCATGTAAAAATATACATATATATGACACAGTATTATAATTAATTAACACTATGAATTCAGGGGTGGTAAACTAGAAAGTCATAAATAAGTATGAAAGAACTTAGGAAAATAAAGCTTAAAGGGTAGATAAGGTGAGACTGGAAAGGGTACTGCATGCCTTTATAGGAATTTGGACATTATTTTACAGGAAAATGGAGAGCCATTATTGGATTTTGGAAGGAGGTATGCGTGTTTCATTTGTATAGTACAAAGATTAATCCAGCCATAAGTTGAAGACTGAGTTGAAGAGGCAAGATGCACATTATGAGACTTTTGAAATAGTCTAGATGAAAAATGATACCTGAACTCCTCTTCTTACTAGTGGTATGGCCATTTTTTTAGATCTTCCCCAACTGAGAAAGTATACAATGTTCCTCTCTTAGCAGTAGGGGATGCAGCCTCAGCATTGAGTTTATTTCTTTTTGGCCAGGAATGGCCCGTGCTCCTGTTATGCAATATTAGGCAGAGAGCTAGGAGATGACAGAAAGACATGTTTGGATTAAGAGAAAGTATACAAAGTGGAATAATTAAAATATACAGTGTGCATGTGTGTATGTGTGTATGTCAGCATCAAGTACAAATCCAAGACAGAGGAATGGTTAAGTAGATTATAATTTCTCAATGTATGGAATTTTATACAACATTAAACGAAAGTTTATGGAAAATTATTAAGTATGTAAAACATCATTCATTAAACAAATATGTGTTTAGATGCTATTTAATGTGTCAATCACTGTTCTAGTTCCTGGGGATGCACCAGTGATAATAAAAGTCATTACTCATAAGGAACTCATTTCCTGGTGGTCGAAAGCCTATTCTATGATTATCATCAAGAAAAACAGAATACACACTTTCAAATGCACATTTTTAGGAGATATATATATATATATACTAATATAGATACAGGTTATGTGTAGAAAAGACTTAGTGAAAACATAGCAAAATGTTAAAAATAATAAATATTTATTGCATAATAAAATTATGAATGAATTATTTTCTTATTTGAACTTCACTGAATTCTAAAGAAATACTATTTCATGATAAGTGCATTAGTTTTAGGTGGCTGTGTAACAGATTATCACATAATTAGTGGCTTAAAAACATCCATTATATCACAGTTCCTGTGGGTCAGGAGTCTGGGTCTGGATTAGCTAGCTCTCCTGCTCAGGGTCTCAAAAGCTTGCAATCAAGGGGACAGTTGGGCTACATTCCTACCTGGAGGCCCGAATGGGGAAGAATATACTTTAAAGCTCACTTAGGTTATTGGAAGAAGTGATTTCCTTACAGATGTAGTATTGAGTACCCTGGCTTCTTAGGGCTGTTGCCTGGAGGTCCCTTAACAACTAGAGGCCACTCTTAGCTTCTAGAGGCTGCTCGCAATTCCTCGTGGTTGCCCACAATTCTTTGCCACGTAGGATGTCTCAAATTGGTTACTTACTCCAGCAATCAAGCAAGGAGAGTCTCTAGAGCAAATCTTGTACAATGTACCATAATCCTGGGAGTGGTACTCCATCACATTTGCCATATCCTATTGCTTAGAAGCAAGAATAGGTCTTGCCCACACTCAAGGGAAAGGGTGTGCATACTAGGAGATACGATCATAGGTAATCATTTTATGGTGTCTGCCACATTCATAAATATCAAATATTTAATAAAATTGGATGACAATTACAAAATAAGTTGTATTAGTCAACTTTTTCTAATTTTCCTTACATAATAGCTACAATACTCAAGGCCCTGAAAAAACAAGGGATTATTTCTCTTTGCATGTTGGTTACAGATCAAGCTAATGACTGTTTCACATAACTCTTCATTCTGGGATCCAGTTTGCAAGGAGCAGGTACCATCTGGGACACGCCATTCTCTAGAAAGCATAAAGTAAGAGAGCTGGCAGAATCTCAAGAAGCCTGGTAAAGCTCCTATTATGAAGCGACACACATTTCATTGGACAAAACAAGTCTTGTAACTAAGTCTGATGGAAATTGGACAGGCAAGTGTACTCCTGCCACAGGTGGGGACTAAAACTCATGTGGTCAAGGGTAGGGATGTATAGTTGGAAATACTAAATACTATGTACCACAATTTAATGAGGTTTATCATTGAATGAATAAAATTGGAATTGGATTTTGCCAATGAAATTTTATGCAGAAAAGTATTCCAATATATAAAATCAGTTGATTGATCCAAAAAGCTAATAATATATCAAGATCTTTTGTTGAATAAGCAAGAAATAGCCTTAATTCTCCTTATTCATGAGTAAAACTTGATGCTCACCATGATGCCTTAGTGTGTTCCTAATGTTACTTTGGGGGACACATATTGGAATATTAACTTCATAATAATGTTTGCAGTAATATTCTATTAATTTAATCCCTAGAAAAACATCATATAACCTTTATTAATTCTCAAAAGAAGGAAAGAAATGAAAAGAAATATGTGTCTACCTCAGTGGGTGCCAATTAAATAAGCAGGAGGAAATTTATGTCAGAGATTTAATCAAAATAGACTTGGGGAAACACTTTACCAATGCCCCATTGATTTTTTAACTCAATTCAACACTTTTTTTTTTCTTTTTTTAGACAGAGTCTCGCTCTGTCACCCGGGCTAGAGTGCTTTGACGTCAGTCAGCCTAGTTCACAGCAACCTCAAACTCCTGGGGTCAAGTGATCCTCCTGCCTCAGTCTCCCCAGTAGCTGGGATTACAGGTGCGAGCCACCACACCCGGCTATTTTTTTATTATTATTTTTAGTAGAGATGGGGTCTCGCTCTTGCTCAGGCTGCTGTCGAACTCCTGAGCTCAAGCAATCCTCCCACCTTGGCCTCCTAGAGTGCTAGGATTACAGGCATGAGTCATTGTGCCCGGCCTCAATATGTTCTTTCTGAGCTTTTCTCACGTGCCAGGCATGTGCTCAGTCTATGATATAGGAAAATGTGAGAATGGAAAAAATAAGGAAGAAGAAGTTTCTGCCCTTAGGTCACAGATGGCCTTGTACTGGAAAGAGGTGAATTGGAGAGGTAGTTGCTCTAAGTATTTGGACTTTATTAATAGCAGCTTGCTATTAAAGGGCTTTAGGCAGAACAGTGACACAACAGACTCTTGGTTTAGATGAGAGCTTATTAAATTTTAGTGTACATACAAATCACCTAAGATATTGCTAAAATGTATATTTTGATCAGAACTTGGATGGGGCCCCAATTCTACATTTTTAACAAGCTTTCAGGTCATACTGATGTTGCTGGTCCAAAGACCATACATTGAGAAATAAGACTTTAGATTGACCCTTGTTCCTTACTGGCTAGGAAGATGGATTAAAGGGAAAAAGAGAATAAAGGCATCTATATACTCAAAATAACTATCCTTTATCTTATAAGTGGTCTTTGTAAATTGTGATCATTATCGTTCTATTTATATAAAACACTTAGATATTGATATCACCTGATCCCTAATGAGGTCACTCCTAAAGTGTGATTTAGGTTCTAGCTAAGTACTAAGGTAGAGGATGAGAAGTCTGCAAATATTCTGATTCTGAATGTTTTCATTCCTACAGCTGCATAAGAAAAGAGATGTTGGAAACTGCAAAAAAAAAATTGAAGTAGAAGCAAGATGAATCAATTGTGACCTGAAAGCAGAAGGACTTTAGTACTGAAGTAGAAAGAGCTGTTGGAGAGTGAGATAAAGCAAAATTACCAAGGAGGTGGGTGAATAAAGGACATGGACACACAGAATCTAAATATATTTTGATCTAAGGAAAAAAACTCATTGCAATTCTGTGCATTTTTTCAGTCCCAAGGAATATTCATTAATATTTGTATAATTTTTTTTTGTCTTTGCAAATAATACTACTCTGACATAAGGATTCCCTTCCTGGAAGGCCCTGACTTCTGGAATAGCTCACTAGAGAAATGTTTCAAAGTATAACAAATAGAATACCTTGGAGATCATGTAGTATCAACTCTGTCTTATAGATGAGGAAATTGAGATACATTAGAGGAGCTGGGGACCCAGTCATCTGTCCCTTGTTCACTACCCATGCCTATAGCCCAATACTGATAGAAAAAGAAAAAATTTAGAAAATGCATAACTGTTTTTTTGATTCCAAGGTGACTGGTATGCTTAGTTTAACGTGTCTGTAGAAGTTACAATATTTATAGAAATACATTAACTATCACATGGGATATTTTATTTAAATGCATATTTGGCAGCATTGAAAATGAAGAAAAGTAAGCTATGACAAGCTGATGTGAAAGTTATCATTTTAATATATTCAGTTTGATGTATTTCCAAAAAAGCAAGCTGTTTTTAACTGCAGATTTATTGCTCATGTCTCAATGTTGTGTGTCACTCAAATCCTCAGTTTAAAACTCCAGAATAGGAAGGAAGCTGATCATCATTAGGTAATGATAATGCAAAACATATTTGAAATTTTCTTTGGGGAGAGGAAGAAAGGGTTGAGATCAGTGGGTACTAATTCCAAAACAGCATGTGCCTGTGTGTTCAGTGATGTATTATTTGCCTGCAAAAGGCATTAGACAAACTAGTTTTGCCTATAACTAAATTAAAAACAATGGGTATGTATTTGTAATGTTAGTGTTCAAAGCCCATAACTCTTAAACTATGTGCAAAATAAAGCATTTAGTGAATTTCTACCCATAATCATATGTATGTGTATATACATTCATTCTTTCTTTGTTTTTTTTAAATAAAGAGTGTAATATATTAACTTTCCTAAATAACCATAGCCTAAGAAAAATTACTCTTTTCCAGGAGCTTATAATGATGGCCCTCATTTTTAATAAACAAAATTTTTATAAAGTGAAGTGAGATAGATTTTTGGTTAATTCACATTGGTAAAATACGGTTTGAAAACAAAAAAAAAACATTAAAATTTTGTGATCGCTTGTCTATATTGATTAAATTCATAAAATTGCTGCTTATTATGTCATTGTTTTCAGCAGGAATGCTTTTGAAAACACAGATAACACCATTTATGCTACTTTGAAGGCAGGGCAGATTGTCAAAGTGTTCATCTCTGTATATCCTCTGCTAATGTGCCAAGGACTGTGTTGCAGGGTCTGTGAGCAATAGCTTCATGGTTCTCAATGGGAATGAGGGGAATAGTGTCCCCTAGGGAGTATTTTGACAAATGTTGGAACTTTTTTGTTTGCTTCCTCAATGATGGTAGCAGCCTTGGAGGTGCCAGCTGTTTGCCCAAGGCAGGGTTGGCAGAGGCCTGGGGAGTGTGGGCTGGGGGGCTTTTACTAAGAGTTTTACACCCCATTTAAGAAAATTATGTTCCTATTAACAGTACTGCACATGGTATCATGTTTCTCAGTGCAACACAACTGTGTCGTTCTATAGTTTAAGGTATTATAATACAATACATTCTTAGTGATTCTAGATGTATACTTCATGTTAATTATTTTTTTTCTATAGTTATGTCAGAGCATTTATGTATGAACATATACAGTATTCATTTTAAAGAAATTTTCCTTATGTATCCTCTGTTTTACATTTAGGGTATTGTATTAATATTTCAAAATCATTTATTCATTCAACAAGTGTGCCTTTGAGTAGCTGCTACATGCTAGGCACTGTTCTACACACTTGGTGTATACAATTAAACAAAACAGACAGAAATATTTGCTCTCATTCTAGTCAGGGGAGAAATACCATAGAAAGTAAATGTAAAGAATGAGTAAAATATACAGTATATTAGAAAGTAATAAGTGCTGTGGAAAAAAAGAAAAAAATCAAGGATAAAAGTGAGATGGAAATGCCAAATTTAGGGAGAGGGCAAACATTGACATTTTAAATATAGGGGTCTTGTATGTCTTCATTGAGAAGGCAACATTCAAGAAAGACTTGAAGGAGGTTGGGTCAAGATGTCTCTTTCTTTTCTACTTTTCCTTTAAATAACATTTTCTTTCAGTTCTCTCTTCCTCCCTTGTTCTTAATGATTCTCTCTCTCTCTCTCTCTCTCTCTCTCTCTCTCTTTGTTTTCCATTTTTCTTTTGGGCCTTCCACTGGCTACTCACTACTATAGGCCATCTTAGGTATTGCTTAGATAAATGGTCCCCAATCTTTTGGCACCAGGGATGAGTTTCATGGAAGACAATTTTTCCACAGATGGGGGTGAGGGGTTTAGGGATGATTCAAGCGCATTACATTTATTGTACAGTCAAACCTCTCTGCTAATGATAATCTGTATTTCCAGCTGCTCCCCAGGGCTAGCATCACCACCTCAACTCCACCTCAGGCCATCAGGCATTAGATTCTCATGAGGAGCATGCAAATTATATCCCTCACAGGCCCAATTTACAGTACAGTTTGCACTCCTATGAGAATCTAATGCCACCACTGATCTGACAGGAGGCAGAGCTTATGTGGTGATGCACGTGATGGGGAACAACTATAAATATAGATGAAGCTTTGCTTGCTTGCCTCTTGCTGTGCAGCCCAGTTCCAAATAGGCCACAGACAGGTACCAGTCTAAGAACCGGGGGTTGGGGTCTACTGTCTTGGATCCCTTAGGATTAAAGAGGTTGTTGACCCATTGCTTAAAATAGTCTTACATCAATTAAAGTTGCTGATGATTCTGAGAGTACCAATCTTTCTTGGGTGGTCACATGAACTTTTAGGCTATATGTTGTGTGTGATCAGTTTTGTGTCAAAGATTGACTGAAATAATCCACATTCAGTCTCCTCAACCTGTTACTCCTTTAGTGTCTTCTTAGTTCTTTGTTCATAGAATGTCCTCAAGAGGCTTTTTAAGAGTTCATTTTAGCTTTACCAATAGAGCTAAAAAATAAAATTCTTCAATTACAGTTAAGTGGATAGTGGGATTGTTTCTGTAATTCCAATCTAGCTCTTGAATAGAAAATAGGTGCAACACTGTTTGCACTGGGTACATTTATTGTCTTAAAAATTTTTTTTTTTGCCGTAACCTTGGGGTAAGTTTTCAACACTCATATACATAATACCAAAGTTAATGTATTCTTTCCCTGAAACTGGTTTTCACAGAATATTGTGTTTTCTATTATATATTCCTTCCCTTGTAATCCCTACAGAAATAACTAAAATGTGACACAGGAATCATTGTTGGGTTTTTTGCTGACACAAGATTATCAGAATAAATGTTTATTTTACATGAAATAACATATGACACATCTTAATATTCAGAAAGAACTTGAAGTATCTGCTGTATGACCCCAATATTCCAGATATTAGCAGTCAATATCCAGCCAATATTCCAGCTCAAAATTCAGTACCTAGATCCTTTACTCAAGTTCCCCAGCTGTCAAATTTATGAACCATCTTTCCAGGATTTGCAAGGAAGTATATGCCTCTAAGAGTTTATCTTCAACTTTGTGCTAGGTACTATGGCACATCATGATAGGAGGTGTTCACATCTCATAGCCTCCCATGGGAGAAAAAAAGGGAATCATTGATTCTACTCATTGTTGTGCATATTACCATCTTCCCCTTCACTTTCATAACTTTTATTTGATGACCTGATTATTGCTTCTGGCATCCCTTGAGGGTGTATGTTACCAAGGAACATTTCAACCCCATATAGCCTCGATTTACTAGAATCCAACCTGTATAATAACACATCATGGTTTGGTTTGATTTTGACCTATTTTCCTGGTGGTATATGTAACTATACTTGTGGTTTCATGCCTATATAAGCTGTAAGATTAGATCCTGATCCACATAGAGTTCCATAAGTTATTAAAGCCATTTTTACAGAATGAAGCTATCTCAAATCCAACACAACCATATATTTTGCCTATGGGGTATGTTAAAATTAACCTTCCCCCACCATTCAAATGAGGGGGGCAGAGCTATCCTTTAATTAGACCAGATGTTCTGAAGTGGCAATAAATGTTCTAGCTGAACAAGGTGATTTAGATGGCAAAAGAAATTTGATTCCTTTCACTGCCAACTCAATTAAAAGATGCCGCATTTCTGTTTGAGAAGAGTTCATCAGCTGCACAAAAGAATGATTGCAATGCTATGACAAATCACAGGATGATTTTGGCCAGAATTATATGTGCACCATACATAGACATATGCTTGCCGGTGTTAGACTGTGGAAAACCTCAAATTGTAAGTCATGAAAATGACACGGTGAGACTTAAAAGCTTTTATGAATTTATGACTGTGCTAAAATCTGAGAGAAAATCCCCAATTCTCTGGCAAGATTTTATTACTCACCTCACTCAACATGTCACATGATGGATACTATGCATTTTGAAAAGCTAAATAATCTAGAGTTTGAAATGAAGGCTCTTAAGCCAGGCACTATGATCTGAGTCTCACCAAAATAGGTGGTAGGCACTTAGACTTGGTGCATGATTGACAACTACTGATTGTCCTTTTGAGAGGACCACAAATAGTGCAATTTGTCAAGCCCTGTCATTATGTTGAATGTTGGCTGATTTAAGCAATTTATGACTTAGTTTATGTCCATGTTTACCTAGGTCTAGTGTCTCTGATGCATCTATGCCCATTGTGCTTGAGTGTTGTCTTTATTTTGCTAATGTAGACAAGATGGAATTACACTTATTATTTATCGTGACATAGATTTTTTAAAGCAAGTTATTAACACGGTCATCATAAATGAGGAAGTATAGCTGTAGTTTGAACAGTAATTGGCAACATGTGGCAAAGCTGAGGATTTGAATGTGTCACAATATGTACTTCTGTTAATAATATGGGCATATATGCCATTTCCTTACAATATCAAAAGAATTTGTGATTCAAGTGTAGATATCCAAATATTATACCCTTATGATTCATAATATAAGCACTCACGGTATAAGCAATTGATAACATACAAATGGATTTTTTTAAAGTTCCTTTGTTGGTCATCCTAGCTAACTTTTGCACAGCACTTAGAAATCTATGACACACGGGGTGCCTTCTTGTCCTCTAACAATTCTTCTCTCAGGGAGAAATGGTGGATATTCAGATCCATTGGATATGTTAAGGAGTATATCAAGTCCTGCATTATTTCCATTCTATACTGATTCTATGAATTTAGTCATAGCAGATTCAGCATCATAAGTTGTATTTGAAACCCTGAAATTATAAATATTTAGAATCTTAAAATTTCAACCAGTTATACATATATTGACACTAAAAGAAAAAGTTAAAGCTATATATCTCCTTAGCTACAGTATTATTGACCCTTCCAGGGCATCGATCAATGAAACATGTCATCACACCCTCAAAATAGCCAATGATGAATAGTTTGAGTCATAATGCTGACCACTGGCAATGTGGGCAACATCCTGCTGTCAATTGGGATCTCAGCCTCCAAAAACTCAGCTGCCATCCTTGATAATGTTGCCAGTTCCGTTCAGCTGATTCCAGTAGCTATTTTGTCTGCTATCCAGGATTTTAGTGGCTGGGTAGTGACAGAAAAGTAGTAGTTCCAACTTAACCATTTTCCACATATAGGTCATTGTCTCTCCTTCATATTTTTCATAAATTTGAATTACATTTGTCTTCAATAATCGATCTTTAAATAATGGATATTACTATTTTAAAATCACCCCAAACTCAACTATTCAAAGCTACCATTAAAAATGTTGGTGAGATTTTTGAGGGGGATTGTATTTTATATTATATAGTTTGTAATTCTTTTTTATTCTGTTTTTTCATTATATTTGAGCATTTCTCAACATTATTAAATCTATTAATGACTATATATCAAATGCAACCAGTTAGGAGTTACAATAGAAAAGTATCACATTAATAAAAACAAAAATACAAAATATATCAAATTTAATCTAAGATAACGTATGTCATCTTTTCTTTAAAAAGCATAGAACTTTACTGTGGAATATAAATGAAGCTTAAATAAGTTGACTGGGATGCCACAGTCATAGAACCCACAAGAAATATAAGACAGACTCATCTGAGATTTCAAGGATACTTTAATCAAAGCACTATTCAGAGTTATGCACAGGGTTAAGGAAAACAAATATGAATATTGAGGTTCCCAGGGACTAGGAAAAGTAGGAAGCCATTACCACCTCAAGATCTGAAAGGGAAAGGGATCAGAACTGCTTCATCAGAGCCTAGTAAGAGATGGAGGTAAGGAAGAGGGTATGTGGTCATGGAAGAGGGAGAATTTAGTCATTTCTAGAAACATGATACTGAGGCAAGTGGGAGCTAGGAGGAAAATATTTTGCCACCTTCCATTTTTCTTTTAGTTCTCTCCCTCGGCTGAATCCAACTCAAAGCCAGAGGGTAAGGACGCCTGGGTCATACAGTCTCCTGGAAGAAAGCAGTATAAGAATGGGTAAACTATGGAGGTGGGGAATAGCACAAACAGGGAGTAACCAGGAGACATGTAATGATTAATTATTCTAAAAATGTCAATTCTTCACCAATTTAATTTAGAAATTTAACACTATCCCAATCAAGTGCTAATGGAAAAAAATGTTTTGGGAAGAAGCAAAGAATAACGCTTTTCTTAAAGTTTATTGATAAATGGTGACAATATTCAAGAAAATACTGGGGAGATTAAAAAATGATAAGGAGGGAAGTTTTCCCTACTAGATATTAAAATACATTATACACCAGATTTGTTCTAATAAAGAATGAAACAGAATAAAAACTCCATAAACATTTCTTCATTTATTTAATTAATAATAATGAATGTTTATCATTTTCTGAGCACAGTTATAAGTGCTGTGTATGCAGTTGTGAACGCAACAGGCAGGGAGCCTGCACTTGTAGTGTATTCAGGCTTACAAATTAGGAAAAGATTAACAGAGGAAAAGAAGAGGAACAAACAATTCATAAAGAACAACTATGACTGATAAAAACATGAAAAAAGGCAATCTAATGATATGCAAAATAAAGAGACATTTATCTTTGCAACTAACGCGGAATGATAAATCCCACAAATGGAGGCTCCGGGAAAATGGGTTATCTCATAAATTTTTACATGCTGGCTGCAGAACAATTCCACACTGTGAAATATAAACTTTACTTTAAAATGTTCATCTCCTTTGGTCCAGCAAATATTCTTCTGATAATGTATTTGTATCTGTCAGGCTATATTCAAGAAAATAGAGCCAGTAAACTAGTTACAAAAGAATTGGAATAGCAAAAAAAAAAAAAAGAATTGGAATAGCTAAAAAGGCAAATGTAACAATAATACAGTGTGCCACAAGGCAGAGGTGTTGTCACAGCCTGGACCACCGATAAGAAGTGGACTCAAAAAGGTAGAGATTGTGCAGAAGGAGCTAGAGACTTACAGGAGCTGCATTATTGCCAGAGACACCACCTGAAGTGGACAGAGAGAGAGGGAGGGATTTTCTGCCTTCTCCCCTTTTTCTACACTCCAAATTTCCTCTAGTTTCTCACATTAGTTAAAACTACCTGGAAGCTAGTTGACAAGAGAGCCTGAAAAATGCAGTTTTCAGGGATTAGACTCCTTGCTATGCCCCTCAATCCCCTACCCTATGACACATGCTATCCTGAGCTGAGCAGGGGAAAAGTAAGAAAGGGATATGAGGGCAAACAAATAAGTGACTGGCAGCACACCTTATGGAATTAATTGCAGAACTTAACTAAAATGTTGATAGTAGAATTTTTTGACCTTTTTCTCTTAATAATTAAAAAATAAAAATGATGCTATCAAGTAATATATTAGCTTATTTAAAATGGCTATAAAAGTATATATATTAAAATAATATATATTTGATGCTATGCAATAATATTTAAATTATTTCTTCTAAAAGTTTATATATGTATGTTTATGTATACATAAAGTATGTATATATACATATATATGGGTTTATGTATAATAACAATAATGATAAAGAAGAGTGGAGGAAAAGAAGAGGTTGGGGTGGATCATCACCAGATTATTAACATAGGCTGTTTATAGGTAGTATTTTGGGTGACTTTCATTTTCTTCTTTGTGCATTCCAATGTTGTCCAAATAATTTAAATATATACATATATGTACATATATATTACTTTTGTTATGTGAGAAAACAAAATACAGCTTTTTATCTTATAAAACATTTTAGTTGCTTTATATTCATTTATATGTATAATATATAGAATTATTTAATCGATCATTTTTTGGACATTTAAGCTGATTTTAACACTCCACTATTATAAATAATACCTTTTTGCAAAGAGAAGTTAAGTTTCCTTGAAGGTTTCTAGGTAGATTTTTGTTCTCATCATCCTGCCAACTAAAGGAATTCTTGTGGCATTTATAAGGTGACTTTTTTCTTATGTCACAATACAATCTAGACAATAATATTTAACTATGACCATGCATTGGAGTCACCTGGGCAGTTATTCCAAGTACCATTGCCTAGTACACACTGTGGTCCAGTTGAATTAACATCTCTGGGAATTGAATATTTGAAGTCAGTATATTTTAAAAGATACTGAGGTGACTTCAATATCCAGTTAGCGTGAGAACCTCTGCTTCAGGCTTACAACAAGAACAGAATTGAATGTCTTCTAAAATGCAGGGCAATACTCATACTTAAAAGGAATTCTAGTCCCCCGAAATAGATGTCATTAGCCAAATTAAATAGAAGACATCCATTGATACAATGACAATTCCATATGTATGAAGCAGAACTGGGATTTGAGTAACTATCTAAATGTATCAGGGCAAGTTTAAGATAAATGTTTTAAAATTATGGTACATCTGAGATGACCCATTATGTCAGGAAAAGCCTAAATGATAAGTGTTCATTAAAGAGTTAATTTAATAAGATCCTTTATCCTTTTATTTAAAAAAATTGCTCAGGGTTTCTGGTCTAAAGAGCTTATATAAGTATAAGCTAAGCTGTTTTTCAAAATTTCTGGATCTTACTTTGTAAGTAATCAACTTATTTGAAGAAACAGTTTTTCGGTTAGATTATTCAACAGCCAAACAACTGAATGCCTTGGATTTTTGGGAAGCAAAAATTTTACATTCTTTTAGTCTGTAAAAGTTTTAATTCCTATGAGAACCACTCTATAATCTCCAAGATATATTAAATTGGCTTAACATCGTGCATTCCCATTCCATGAGCATTTGATGTAGGTGGGCCATATTTGACAGTTATTTGTTTCACAAAAGGTCTGAAAGATCTCACAGCATTAATGATTAATCTCATTAATTTAACTTTATAAAATGGCTTTTGTGTGAAAATAAGATAATAAATACAAGATGAAACATTTGATTCTCCTGTTGTCTTAGAGTGGCATGAAAGAATTCCCATAGGTGACTGAACTTAATACTCTCAGTTTTCATATGAAAAATGTGTGAATAATTATCCATTCTCAGTTCAAGTTCTGTTAGAACTCTGATGAATTTACTGATATTATTTTTATTTCTACTTTACTACTCTCACACATATTAATAGCTTGTTTATCTCTATGTAGCATATACTCACATAGCAACTGGCCTTATGTTTACCTAACCTCATATCTCTAATGAGATACTTTTATATAGTAGAAATAAATGGACTCTGAAAATTTACAGCTTTCATTGAACTCCATACTATCTCTTGGATGTGTAAATTTAAGGAGGCCATTTAAACTCTCTGAGCCTCAGCTTCCTCATTTGTGAAATGGGGAGAATATTAGCACCTGACTCTAGGGTTCTCATAAATTTTTTAAATAGGAGGGGGAGGAAAATGGCAGAGTAGGGCTGACCTCTTGGCTCTCTGCTAGCGGGGTGAGAGGTGAAGAGGACAGACAACCACACACAAGAGATCTGCATTTACACTGGATCGGCGTTGCAAGACTGCAGAGAGACACCGGGATACGGACAACATAGACAATAATCAAAGGTGAACCAAAAAATCTTCCACAAAACCCGGGGACTCAGGAATATATAATAGGAAGGGAGCGCGTCCACACGTCTGCCGCCCCGCGGGCTGGCCGCAGGAGGCATTGCTCCTGCCGTGCACAGGGAGACGATCCCTCTCTC
This sequence comes from Cheirogaleus medius, assembly GCA_008086735.1. Lineage (NCBI taxonomy): Eukaryota > Metazoa > Chordata > Mammalia > Primates > Cheirogaleidae > Cheirogaleus > Cheirogaleus medius. Next base: position 6,202,775 of record VBSM01003018.1, read on the forward strand.
ACTGATCCCCACGCACACACAGGCGGGGAATTGCCCAAAGTTGGTGAGAGGTGGTAGCGCGGACAGACAAGCGGAGTAGAACAGAGTCTGGAGCAGGCAGCATTTTTAATTCTCCGCAGAGCTCTGATGAAGCAGTGGCAAGAGGGGGAGGGTCCGAACTCAGCAGCGGCTTCCCCAGTGCCGCCTGGACACTCCATAGCTAGCGGAGGGCCGCGCAGGAAACATCTTTCAGGCTCCCCTTCTAACCTAGATTGCCTTAACCTTTCAGTCTTCTCGAGAAGGAAACTTTTTGACCTCCCAGCATCCGCTGAAGCGGGCACTAGTGGGGGAGGGTCTGGTCCCAGCAACCACCTACAAGCACCACCGCAGCCGCCCCGTAGCTTGGAAAGGCTACAAGGGGCCACTGGGAAGTGCGTTTCAAGCATCTCCTTTAACCTAAACCGGCTGTTCTACTTGGATTCCTAGAGAAAGTTTCTTTCAGACCTTCCAACGCTCCGCCGAAGCAGTGGCGAGTGGGGGAGGATCCGAACTCAGCAGCAGCGTTCCCAGTGCCGCCGTGCCACCCCGTAGCTACCGGAGGGCTGCGCGGGAAGCGTCTTTCAGGCACCCCCTCTACCCTAGACTGCCTGAACCTTTTGGGTTTCTGGAGAAGGAAACTTTTCGACCTCCCAGCATCCGCAGAAGTGGGTGCGGGTAGGGGAGGGTCTGGACCCAGAAACCGCCTACAACCACCACTGCTGCCACCCCGTAGCATGGAAAGGCTGCAGGGGGCTGCGGGGAAGCGGTTTCCAGGCATCTCCCTGCCCTAAACTGGCTGACCTGCTTGGGATTTTGGTGAAGGCAACTTTTGGATCTCCCAGCGTTCCGCTGAAGGGATTACAGGTGCTGTTCCTGCAGGTCCAGAACCCAGGGGCCACCTCCCTGTACCACAGAAATGAGTGCCAAATCTGACATCCCACCTCAGGATGCTTCCAGGTCCAGAAAAAGGGGACTCTACCTTAAAGGAGTCAAGGCCCCGGGATATGGCTGAGGCTTTGGCTGGCGCTGGCTAGCCAGAGGGCAGATCCCCACACATAAACTTCTTGGTCATGGCAAGTGGGGGAATTATGGAGTGCAGCGGACGTCTGGAGCCAGCCTGCCAATTCCAACCCAATCTTCCGCCGAACAGGGGTCCCTCTTGCCAGCACTGGCAGGGCGCACCGCAGCCACCTCGTTGCTTGGAAACACTGTGGAGACCTGTTCTGGAAGTGGTCTCAGACGTCCCCTCTTCCCTAACCCAGTTGGTGGCCTCAGTAGCTGGGATTAAAGGGGCGGAAAGGGGAGAGTGGTGTTTTGGTCGATGCCTGTCTCGCAAGATTGAACCTGGGTGGTTTTCTTGCCGCAGTCAGCTCTAGGCGATCTGCACCTAGAGAGCAGAGCCTATCTTAGAAAAGTGGAGACAAGAAGTAGGCCACTATTCCTGCGGACTCTAGGAACCCTTAGCAGAGGCTGGACATACGCTTAAGACTGAGATATCTCTATATCCTATTTGGAGACTGAGAACACAATACAAAGATCTTGGGTTACATTGACAATTGGCTCCTTCTTGCAAACCACAGATATCAACAGAAAGAGTAAACTCAGAGCCTTACAGAGTGCCTCCTACTTCAACCTAGTGGTGGAAACCAGTCTCCATCTCACAAGAGTTAACGATCCCTTGTACGTCTAAGCAAGGGGCCTAATCCCACTAAACTCTGTGGACAGAAGGTGAAGACATCAGGTCAAAGATAACTCAACAGGCTCAAACTCCTCGAAGTTGACACAGGACCAGAGCAAATACACCCCAGCTCTTCCAAGGATCATTCCTTTGGAACACCAGAACACAGCTCATAACCAAGCTTCAGCACCTCTAATCCTCAACAAAGTATCCAGATGAGGAAAAATCAGAGAAAGTTAACAGGAATCATGAAGGATCAGAGAGAAAAGTCGCCTCCAAAAGAAAATACTAGCACTCCACCTAAAGACACGAACTTACAAGATATGACTAAACTAACTGAGGAAGAATACCGAATATGGATTGTTAGAAAGCTCAATGGAATTGAAGAGAAAATAGAGTTCCAACATAGAGAAACCACAAGAACAATCCAAGAAATGAATGAAAAATTCTCCAAAGATATCGAGGTAATCCAGAAAAACCAATCAGAAATTCTGGCAATGAAGGAAACATTCAAGGAAATCGATAATACAGTGGAAAGCCTAAAAAACAGGATAGATTATGCAGAGGAAAGAATATCAGAGCTTGAAGATTATGTCTACACCCTAAACAAATCAGAGGAAGAAAGGGAGCACAGAAACAAGAGACAAAACCAAAGTTTACAGGAAGTGTGCGATTATATAAAAAAGTCGAACCTCAGAATGATTGGGATTCCAGAAGGGGAAGAGTAACAATCACAAGGGTTGGAAAACTTATTTTATGGCATACTGAAGGAAAATTTGCTGGGCCAGGCCAGAAATCTTGATATCCAAATACAAGAAGCACACAGAACTCCAGGGATACCCAATGTGAATAGGAAATCACCTCATCATGTGGTTATTAAGCTGACCAAAGTAAATGTAAAAGAAGCAATCCTTCGTACAGCAAGGCGAAAAAAACAAATAACCTATAAAGGAAAGTGTATCAGACTAACAGCAGACTTCTCATCTGAAACCTTACAAGCCAGGAGGGAATGGGTGCCTATCCTTAATCTTCTAAAACAGAATAAGGGCAACCTAGAATTCTATATCCGGCAAAATTAAGTTTCATCTATGAAGGTGAAATAAAGTCCTTCTAAGATAAGCAATCTCTGAAGGAATTTGCAAAGACTAGACAAGCCCTACTGGAAAGTCTCAGACCTGCCTTCCACAGTGAACAGGGCAATAGATACTCCCCAAAGTAAAATACTCAAAGAATTAAAGACTAGACCTCGAATTTCACAATGGCTCAAGGACTAAGACAAAGCAACAGGACTTCACTCAACAATATGAATGGAAATCTTCCTCCAATTTCAATCCTCTCAATAAATGTAAATGGACTAAACTGTCCTCTGAAGAGTCATAGACTGGCAGAATAGAAAAAATCCCATAAGCCTAGTATATGCTGTCTACAGGAAACACATCTAACCCAAAAAGATGCCTCCCGGCTGAAGATCAAGGGATGGAAAACTATCATCCAGGCAAATGGAAGTCAAAAGAAAACTGGGGTAGCTATATTACTCGCAGACAACATTAGTTTTAAAATAGAAGAATTAAAAAAGTATAAAGACGGCTACTTTATAATGGTGAAAAGGAAGATCCAACAAGAATATTTAATAATCCTTAATATTTATGCACCCAATGCAGGAGCACCCAATTACATAAAGCGAACACTGTCTGAACTAAATACCATGTTAAGTAATAGTGCCATAGTAGCAGGGGACTTCAACACGCCCCTAAAAGAACTGGATAGATCCTCCAAACAGAAATTAAGTAAAGAATAAGGGACTTAAACAAAGCTCTTGAACAAAAAGGACTGACAGATATCTACAGAACATTCCACCCAAATAAAGTTGAATTTACATTCTTCTCAGCGGCCCGTGGATCCTTCTCCTAAATTGATCACATACTAGGCTACAAAGCAGATCTCAAAAAATTCAAGAATCTAAAAATAATTCCATTTGTCTTCTCTGACCATAACGGTATAAAATTAAAGTTCAATTCTAACAGAAAAACATACCACTTCACAAAGTCACGAAAACTAAACAATCTATTGTTGAATAACTTCTGGGTCAAGGAAGAAATTCAGAGGGAAATAAAGAGCTTCTTTGAACAAAATGACAATGTAGCTACTTCTTACCAAAACTTGTGGGATACAGCAAAAGCATATCTGAAAGGAAA
>VBSM01003018.1:6206765-6230601 GCA_008086735.1 Cheirogaleus medius
AGCACAACTAAATGAAATGGAGAACAAGAGAATTATTTGGAAGATCAACAAAACAAGAAGCTGGTTTTTTCGAAAAGATCAACAAAATTGATGGACCTCTGGCTAGGCTGACAAAATCTCAAAGGGAAAGGACTGTGATAAACTCAATAAGAAATGAAAAAGGAGAGGTCACAACAGACATCACAGAAATACAAAACATTATGTTCAAATACTACAGAAATCTATATGCCCAAAAACTACAGAATGAAGACGAAATGGACAGATTCCTGGATTCATACAACATCCCTAAGTTCACCCAGGAGGTAATAGAATTCTTGAGCTGACCAATCTCAAGCTCAGAAATTGAAGCAGTAATTAAAAATCTCCCCAAACAGAAAAGTCCTGGGCCTGATGGCTACACTTCAGAGTTCTACCAAACATACTAAGAGGAACTCATACCTATACTACAGAAACTATTCCACACCATTGAGAAGGATGGTATCCTTCCTAACTCATTTTACGAAGCCAATATCACCCTGATTCCAAAACCAGGAAAGGATGCAGCAAACAAAGAATATTATAGACCAATATCCCTCATGAATATAGATGTAAAGATCCTAAATAAAATTTTAGCAAATAGAATTCAGCAGCACATCAAAAAAAATATTCACCACGACCAGGTGGGCTTTATTCCAGGGATGCAAGGCTGGTTCAACATACACAAGTCTAAAAATGCAATTCACCTCATAAATAAAATCAAGAACAAAGACCACATGATTCTGTCAATAGATGGAGAAAAAGCATTTGACAAATTCCAACATACCTTTATGATAAAAACTCTTAACAAAATAGGCATAGAAGACCCATACCTTAAATTAATCTAATCCATTTATGACAAACCCTCTGCAAATATCATTCTAAATGGGGAAAAATTGAAATCATTCCCTCTTCGATCTGGAACTAGACAAGGATGCCCACTATCTCCCCTCGTATTCAATATAGTGCTCGAATTCCTAGCTATAGCAATCAGGCAAGAGAGGGGTATTAAGGCCATCTTAGTAGGGGCAGATGAAATCAAACGCTCACACTTCACAGATGATAAGATATTATACCCAGAAAAACCCATGGATTCATCCAAGAAATTCCTTGATTTGATAAACAAATTTGGAAATGTTTCAGGTTATAAAATCAATATACTCAAATCAGAAGCATTCAAATATGCCAAGATTCATCAAGCTGAAGTCAAATCAAAAATGTAATACCCTTCACTATAGTCTAAAAGAAAATTAAAAATTTAGGAGTATGCTTAATGAAAGATAAGAAAGATTTATACAAGGAGAACTTCAAAACACTAAAAAACAAATTGCAGGTGATTTAAACAGATGGAAAAATCTACCTTGTTCATGGATTTTTAGAATCAATATTGTTAAATGGTCAATATTACCTAAGGTGATCTACAGAATCAATGCAATCCCCATCAAATTACCACCAGCATTCTTTACAGATCTGGAAAAAATAATTCTTCGCTTCATATGGAACCAGAAGAAACCATGAATAGCCAAAGCAATCTTAAGTAAAAAGATCAAACGGGGAGGCATCAGTCTTCCGGTCTTCAAGCTGTACTATGAAGCAATAATAGTTAAATCAGCCTGAGTCTGGCACAAGAACAGAACCATTGATATCTGGATTAGAGATACCAGAGATGAAACCAACAGTATACGGCAACCTATTTTTTGATAAAGCAGACAAAAATATATAAGATTCTCTCTTCAATATATGGTGCTGGGAAACTGGTTAGCTACATGCAGAAGAGTGAATCAGGATCCCTACTTCTCACCTCTCACAAAAATTCACTCAAGATGGATAACAGATTTAAACCTAAGGCATGATACCTTAAGAATCCTAGAAGATGTGGGGAAAACCCTATCTGATATTGGTCTAGGCAAAACATTTCTGAGGAAGACCCCTAAGGCAATCACTACTGCATCAAAAATAAACAAATGTGATCTGATCAAATTAAAAAGTTTCGTCACAGCTAAGGAAACTATAATTAGAGCATATAGACAACCCACAAAGTGGGAGAAAATATTTGCCCTCTGCACTTCTGATAAAGGCCTAATTACAAGAATATATCTAGAACTTAAAAGAATTAACAAGAGAAAATCAAACAACCCCATTAAAAATGGGCAATGGAAATGAACAGAAACTTCTCCAAAGAAGACAGAATAATGGCCTGTAGACATATAAAAAAATGTTCAACATCTCTAATCATCAGAGAAATGCAAATCAAACCACAATGAGATACCACCTAACTCCTGGGAGAATGGCCTGTATCAAGAAATCCCAAAACAACAAATGCTGGCGAGGATGTGGAGAGACAGTAACACTCTTACACTGCTGGTGGGACTGCAAATTAGTGCAACCTTTGTGGAAAAGAATTTGGAGATAACTCAAACAGATAGAAATAGAAATACCATTCGACCCGCTAATAGCATTGTTGGGCATCTACCGAAAAGAGCATAGGACTTTTGTATTACAAAGACATATGCACCCGAACGTTTATTGCAGCACAATTCACTATTGCAAGGTCTTGGAAACAACCCAAGTGCCTTTCAATTCAGGAATTGATAATTAAAATTTGGTATATGCTCACAATGGAATATTACTCAATTCTAAGAAACGACAGTGAGCTAGTACCGTTTATGCTATCCTGGATAAAGCTTAAGCCCGTTATACAAAGTGAGGCAGCACAAGATCTGGAAAATGGGCTACACATCTACTCACCATGAGATTAGTACTGACTGAGTTAAACTATGATTCTCAAATAGTTGTAATGTACACCAAGGAGTTGCGTGGGGGAGAACCTCATCTTAGGGATGTGAGGTACATTGTCGGGGGTAAGGGATTACCTCTAACCCTCCTTAGGGGGAGGCAAATATATACAATGTAACTAAAATGTCAAAAAAAACCCAAACAAACAAACAAAAACTTTTATCAGGTGGTAGACTGGTGGGAGGTGGGAGGAGGGGAAAGGTGTATATGGACATAATGGGTGAGGGGCACACCACCTCAGGGTTGGGCATGCTTGAAGCTTAGGTACGGCGGGGTGAGGGAGGAGTGCCAGGGGCAATATGTGTATTTCCGACAATACTGGTACCCCCATAATAAAAAATAATTTTAAAAAAAATTAAATAAAATTATATATGTTAAGCATTATTTAAAATACCAGTAATATTGCATGAGCTCCAAAGCTGCTAAATTTCTCATTAATCTTGTTACTCAAATATGGCTGGATTGGTTTATTTGGAGACAATTACATAGCCTAAGGGGAGGAAGGTATTCTGGGCAGACTGATTCTCTGGATGTCCCTCTAATCATTCCTATTGAAAGATAAGGCTTCTGCAATTGTGAGGTGACCTTTCAACCATCAAGCTCATAGTTCTAAGATGCTCTCATATCTGTTCCTTTTATGTATAACTCACAAATTTTCCTAGTTGGATCTTGAACTTCATTAAAATAGCCACTATCCCCTCCTCTCCATAAGGGATATAAAGAGAGCAGGTACCACCAATGCCACCTGAGAAACCCCACAACCATGGCAACTACCATGGCAGGACCTGCACAGGGAGAGAGCCACAGCCACCCAGCAGCCTGGCCCCGTGGCCCCACCCTCAAGGCACACAGCCACTGTCTGGCAGGATCTGCCTCCACAGTCCAACATTCTGCCATGGACCTACTAGCCATGTGCCACCATTGCACCTGGACCTGAGTGGAGCAAAAGACCACAGCCCTGACGTCTGTGACCACTGCCTAGCTAGCCTTGCCCAGCAGCCACTGTCATTGCCACAGAGAGACCAAGGCAGAGTTATCTCCTGCAGTTCTAGACTCTGTGGAGAAGGACCACATGCCTGAGCTTCCAACAGCAGCCCTTCAGAAACAATCCACCACTCCACATGAAGATCCTCCAATACCAGCTTTGACTGTGAGAATCACAGAGGAATGAGACAACAAAGAAGGGCTGCATTAAAGTCTTTTAGTGCATACACCCCTTTCCTGCTGTGTCAATCTTTGGGAATGGTATGACAAAATACCATCTAGGAATTTTTCTTCCTTCTCACTAAGTAGGAAAGTTCTTAGAAAAGGAGAACAGGAGCACTGCCCTGACCTGAGAGGTTACAGATGAGAAGAAACCAGCAAAAGATTTATGGCAACATGAAAAAAAAAAAAAAAAACAACCTAGTTTGACATCCCCAAAGGATCACAATAGATCTACTGCAACAGACCACTGCCAAAATGAAATTGAAAAGTCAGAGATGGAATTGAGAATATTGATGGCAAATAAGTTGAGTGGGATTGAAGAAAGAGTTGAGAATGAAAAAAAGAAGCCAAAAATCTATTTCAGAACATGAAAGAAAAAAACCAAAAATGTTGCTAAAGATATAGACAATATAAGAAAGGATATAACAGAACTTAAAGAAATGAAAAAGCAATTTATGAAATTTCAAAATACAGCAGAAAGCTTCAACAACGGGCTAGACAAAGCAGAAGAAAAATATCTCAGAGCTTGAAGACAAGGCTTTGGAACTATCCCAGTCAGTCAAGGATGCAGAAAAAGAATAATAAATAATCTCTTAGAAATATAGGACTATTTAAAGTGAGCCAATATACAAGTTATAGGTATCTCAGAAGGAGAAGAAGAAAAAACAAAATGTATGGAGAACCAATTTGAGGGAATTATTGAGGAAAACTTCCCTGGTGTTGCCAGAGATTCAGATGTTGAGATGCATGATGGTCATCGAACCTGAGGAACATTCATAGCAAATAGGATATTCACAAGACACATGGTCATCAACCTGGCCAAAGTCAAAATGACGGAGAAAATTCTACAAGCTACAAGATAAAAGCAACAGCTAACCTACAAAGAAAAACCCATCAAGCTAACAGCAGACTTCTCAGCACAGACCTCATAATCCAGAGGTGATTTGGGCTCATTTTAAATTTTATGGAACAGAACAACTGTCATCCAAGTATTTTTTGTCCTGCAAAATTAAGTTTCTTGAATGATAGAGACAGAAATGCTTTTTCCAGATAAGCAAAAACTAAGGGGATTTGTTACTATTAGAAATGCCCTACAGGCAATGCTCAAAAGTCCACTATATATAGAACAGCAAAATAGATACCCACCAGTGTAAAAACACCCAACACTTAAAGCTCACAACTCTTATAAAACAATAGCACTAGAGGGAAAGGAAACTAAAACATGGTATTATACAACATGGCAAACAAAACAATACCCCATATATCCATAATAATAATGAAAGTAAATGGTCTTAATGCCCCACTAAAAAGATATAGAATGGCTGAATAGATGAAAATGCACAACCTAACCTTATGCTGTCTCCAAGAAACCAATCCACCTCACAAGGACTTGCACAGACTCTAGCCAAAGGGATGGAAAAAACATTCTACACAAATGGAAAGCAAAAGTGAGCAGGTATAGTTATTCTCATATCAGATTAAATAGACATTAAATTCATAATGATCAAGAAAAAGAACAAAAATGGCCATTATATAATACAAAGGAGACCGAATCATCAAGAAGATATAACAATGCTAAATATAATGCCCTAACACAGGTGCTAGCAGATTTGAGAAACAAATTCTACCAGATCTAAGCAAAGAAATAAACAATAACATCATCATAGCCAGAGAATTCAACACCCCACTGACAGAACTAGACAGATACTCAAAGCATAAAATCAATAAAGAAACACTGGATTTAAATATGACTCTAGAACAAATGGAACTAACAGACAATTACAGAACATCGTACCCCAAAATACTAAATACAAATGTTTCTCATCAACACATGGGACATTTTCTGAGATTTGTCATATCTCAGGACACAACAAAGGATAAAAAAAAAAACAATGGTTCTTTTAAAATATAAACAAAATCAATAGACCACTAGCCAGACTAACCAGTAGTAGAAAAGAAAGATCTCAAATAAGTTCAAGCAGAAATGAAAAAGGAGACACTAAAACTGATACCACATAAATACAAAATATCATCTGTGTATATGATGAAAAACTCTACACACACACTAGAAAATGTAGAGGAAATTGATAAATTTCTGAAATCACACAACTCCCAAGCTTGAATCAGGACAAAATAGAAATCCTGAACAGACCAGTATTGGGCAGCACGATTGAAACAGTAATAAAATATCTCCCACCAAAAAAAGCCCTGGACCAGACAGATTCACAACTCAATTTTACCAGCCCTGCAAAGAACTGATTTCTATCCTAGAAAAATTATTCCACAGCATAAAGAAGGAAGGAATATAATACTCCCTATCTCATTCTACAAAGCTAGTATCATCCTGATACCAAATGCAGGAAAGAACATAACAAAAAAAGAAACCTACAGTCCAATATACCTTATAAACATAGATGCAAAAATCCTCCAGAAAATACTAGCAAACCAAATTCAACAGCACATCAAAAAGATAATTTTCCATGATCAAGTGGGTTTCATCTCAGGGATGCAAGGATGTTTCAACATATGTACATTAATAAATGTGATGCACCACTTAAACAGAAGCAAAAAACAAACAAACAAACAACAACAACAACAAACTGGCCATACGATCATCTCAATAGATACAGAATAAGCATTCAATAAAATCCAACACTCTTTCATGATTAAAACCCTTGACGAACTAGGTTTAGAAGGAAAATATCTCAAAATTATACAAAAAAATGTACATTTTCTGTATGACAAACCCACAGCCAATACCATACTGAATAGGAGAAAGTTGAAAGCAGTATCCCATAAAAACTGGAATAAGGGAAGGGTGCCCACTGTCACCACTTCTATTCAACATAATACTGGAAGTCCTAGCCAGAGCAATCAGGCAAGAGACAGAAATAAAGAGCATCTAAATCAGAAAAGAGCAGGACAAAATATCCCTGTTTACCTACCACATGATCTTGTATCTAGAAAAGCCTAAAGATTCCACCAACACACTCCTAGTATTTATAAATAAATTACACAAAGTTTCAGATTATAAAATCACTCTACACAGATCAGTAGCATTTCTATATACTCAATCAAGGTGAGAGTTAAATGAAAGAGTCAATAATGTTCACAATCGCTACAAAGAAAATAAAATACCTAGGGATACACTCAACCAAGGAGATGAAAGAACTCTACAAGGATAACTAAAAATCATTGCTGAAAGTTATCATTTATGAAAAAAACAAATGGAAAAACATTCCTTGCTCATGGAATCATAGAATCAACATCATTAAAATGTCCACACTGTCCAAAGTTATTTACGGATTCAACACACTCTCCATCAAAATACTAAATTAATATTTGAAAAATCTAGAAAATATAATTCCACACTTCATTTTGAACCAAAATGATCCCAAATAGCAAAAACAACTTTAATCAAAAAGAACAAATCTGAAGGCATGACATTAACTGACTTAAAATTATAGCACAAGGCTATGTTAGCCAAAACAGCATGGTGCTGGTATAAAACATATTCAATAAGTGGTGCTGAGAAAAATGGATAGTCACATGCAGAAGAATGAGACAGGATCCCTATCTCTCACCATATACAAAAATTAATTTAAGATGGATAGAGACTTAAATATAAGGTGTGAAACCACAAAAGTTCTGTAAGAAAATGTAGCAAAAATTCTTCTAGACAGATTTTGGCCCAGGCAAAGAACTTATGACTAAGATCTCAAATGCAAATATAGTAAAACAAAAATAAATCAATGGGATTTAATAACATTATAAAACTTCTGTGTAGCAAAGGAAATAATCAACAAAGTAAATAGACAATCACAGAATGAGAGAAAAATTCACAAACTATACACCCAACAATGGAATAATATCGAGAATCTAACAAATTGGCAAGAAAATTAAATAACCTCAGCAAAAAGTGGGCCATAGACAATAACAGATGTTTTTAAAAGAGGATAGACAAATGACCAACAAACAAAAGAAAAAATGCTCAACAGCTATAATCATCAGGGAAATACAAATTAAAACCACAGTGAGACACGACCTTACCCCTGTCAGAGTGGCCATTATTAAAAAGTCAAAAAAGAACAATAGATGCTGGCATGAAAGTAGAGAGAAAGGCACCCTTATACACCATTGGTGGGACTGCAAATTAGTACAATCTCTATGGAAAACAGTATGGAGATTCCTCAAAGAAATAAATGTAGCCTTACCATTTGATCCAGCAATCCCACTACTGGGTATCTTCCCCAAAGAAAGCAATTTATTTTATCAAAAATACACATGCACTTGAATGTTTATAGCACCATAATTCATAATTGCAAAGATGTGGAATCAACCTAAGTACCCAGTAATTCATGAGTTGATAAAGAAAATGTGGATAAAGAAATGGAATAAAATGGAAAAGTGTATAAATAAGAGCATGTGCATACACACACACACACACACACACACACACACCATGGAGTACTACTCAGACCTGAAAAGGAATGGAATACTATGTTTTGCAGCAACATGGATGGAACTGGAGACAATTATCTTAAATGAAGTATCTAAGGAATGAAAAAACAAACACCACATGTAAAGATAGGTATACAGGGGTACAAAGAGCTGTAATAGACCTGGAACCCAAGAAGCAGGGAGAGTGGGAGGGCAGTAAAGAATAAAAACTTACCAAACAAGTAAAATGAACACTATTCTAGTGATGGGCACATTAAAAGCCCTGTCTTAAGCATTGTACAATGTATGCAAGTTATACAAATTTTGTTTCCCCTTAATATTTTGAAATAAAAATCACAAATACAAGAAGTATCATTCTTATCCTAAATAAATAAATAAATAAAAGTAGGTTCTCTCTTCTTTATTTTCCCCCAGATTTATTAGAATATAGTTGGGCATTCAATAAATACATACTGAATACTTGCAATGGAACAGAATTACAGGGCTGGTAAAAACATTTTTTTTTGAATATATCTATGTATATATTTTATATTTCAGCATATTATGGGGGAAAAATGTTAAGGTTACATATATTGCCCTTGCCCCCATCCCCCCTCGAGTCAGAGCTTCAAGCGTGTCCATCCCCCAGATGGTGCATGTTGCACTCATTATGTATGTATATACCCATACCCTCTTCCTCCTTCCCACCTTCCCAACACCCAATAAATGTTATTCCTATATGTCCACTTAAGTGTTGATCAGTTAATACCAATTTGCTGGTGAGTACATGTGGTGCTTATTTTTCCATTCTTGGAATACTTCACTTAGTAGAATGGCTTCCAGCTCTATCCATGAAAATACAAGATGTACTATATCACTGTTGTTTCTTATAGCTGGATAGTACTTCATGGTATACATATACCACATTTTATTAATCCACTTATGTATTGATGGGCACTTCAGTTGTTTCCACAACTTTGCAATTGTGAACTGTGCTGCTATAAACATTCGAGTGCAGATGTCTTTTTCATAGAGTGACTTTTGTTCTTTTGGGTAGATGCCCAGTAATGTGATTGCTGGATCAAATTGTAGATCTACTTGTATCTCTTTAAGATATCTCCATATTGTTTTCCACAGAGGTTGTGTTAGTTGTCAGTCCCAAGAGCAGTGTAGGAGTGTTCCTATCTCTCCACATCCACGCCAACATTTGTTGTTTGGGGACTTTTTGATAAAGGCCATTCTCACTGGAGATAAGTGATATCTCATTGCAGTTTTGATTTGCATTTCCCTGAAGATTAGAGATATTGAGCATTTTTTCATATGTTTGTTGGCCATTATTCTGTCTTCTTTTGGAACGTTTCTGTTCATGTCCTTTGCCCACTTTTTAATAGAATTTTTTGATTTTTCCTTGCAGATTTTCCTGAGTTCTAAATACATTCTAGTTATCAGCCCTTTATGGGATGTGTAGCTTGCGAAAATTTTCTCCCATTCTGTAGGTTGTCTGTTTGCTCTCAGGACAGTTTGTTTGGCTGTGCAAAAGGTTTTTAATTTGATCAGGCAATCACAGTATCAATAAAATAAATAAAGGGGACCTGTTAAAGACTTTTAAATCAACTTGTATTATACAATGACTTCATTTTACAAATGAGAAGGGTAAGCTCAGAAATATTACAATGATTGACCAATGTTTCACAGCCAGAAAGTAGCAGAGCCAGTGTTTAAATTAACGACTGTCTTATTCCGTTGGCAGTGCCCTTTTCATTGGCTGTTTTTTTTCTTAACATGATAAAGTTACCATATCTGAAATTGTAGATTAGCACCATGAGTCAGTATTTTGGAGCACAAATTTTATCTTGGTAGCATTATTTATCTCTATTAGTGATTCTCCCACATTAGTTTGCTTTCAGAATAATCTAGATGGCTTGTTAAAACACCAAATATGGGGTCCCATGCCTAGAGTTTTGATATATTATGTCTTGGTGCAGGTTTAATATTTTGCATTTGTAACAATTTCCCAGTTTATGCTTATTTTCCTGGTTTAGAGATATCCTTTTGAAAAAAATTGAGATAGAATCTTTACAGTTTATTTTTTCTTTTCCTCTTAAAAGCAAAGTTGATCCAAGAGGGCATTGTATAATCTGTGCTTCGTATAATGTATAAGGAACAGGCATGAAAGTGCATAGAACCAGCCTTGCTCTGAGAGCATTATTCTGTTGTTCAAAATATGGTTATTGAGCAGCTACTATGTAAATACATGATGCTACAGATCATCAGAAGGTGCATAGGGCCCAGTATTTGTCCTCAAGGTGACTGTGTAACCTCATACAAAAAGAAGAGATCCCTTCTAGTTAGGTCGGGAAATAAAGAGTGATTTAAGAAATGCTAGAGTTGAAGAAGCCACAGTATAATTGTAGATGAGCTCTAGAAATAATTATATTGACTAGATTCTGTTAATTCCCAATATGTTTCTGGTAACTTTGAGGACATATAAGTAAATTCTGAAATGCTACATATTATTTTAATGTAATTATTTTCTTTAATAGAACATGTGACATTTTTTTGTAATTTATTTTTCATCTGAGCTATTATTAATTATATTGGTATTTGAGACATGAGGAAATAATTAACAATTTTTGTAAGTGGGAAAAGATATTCTATCTGCTGGAATTTCTGCCAATTCATTTTGTGGAAGTGGAACTAATTCCAAACAGGGAGAACCAAATGACTAATACATAAAGGAAGTTAATTATCTTAGCCAGATTTTTTGGGGGCTCTCTTTTGGACATTCATAACAAGGGTCAGTGGACTCCAAGGTACTGTAGATATGATCCTTAGAGGATCTGATTTACATAAAATTGTATGCAAAATTATCTGAGTACAAATTTGAATTTTATTCTGGAGCATGGATTCTATAGCTTTCATTCAATTCTCAAAGGAGTTAACCACTTTCCTAATGGAATACAAAGAAGAAAACAAAAGAATTATAATCCAAGAATTCTGATTTTACTTTTGTCCCAGCATCTCACCTATCATCACTATATGTCATGAAGGGCCTCCTTCCTTACTATTTTCATGGAGGGAAGGTAGAGAAACAGGAACATTAGGAAAGAGAAATCCATGCCCAGAAGGCAACCAGATTTTTTGTCAACTGCATATTGATATGGGTTAGTCAGTTCTTGATCCCATAGGCTCATTTAATCTCTCCTCATTTGTCATTTAGCTTTTGACCTTTATAAATAATTAATAACCACAGTACCTTACTTCCTAATCTCTTCTACTTGTTTAAACCTTACCATACATAAGGTCCAGCTCAAAAACATCTTGTTCCATGAAATCATCCTCTTCCTGCTGGTATAGTCTTCTTTTTAGTTCTATCAGCCATTTTTCCACTCACTTCTATTCAGGTTAGCAGTAGTTTATGCAAAGAAAATGTCTGGTTCATATGTGTATACTGTGTTCCCAGTACAGTGAAATGAATGGAACAGGTACTTGAAAACAATCGTTGAATAAATGTAGAGCACAGTCTCAGTTTGTCAGCAATGTTTTCTTGATGTGGGGAGGAAAAAGCATTCCATCCTTAACCTCTAACTCTCATAGCACCTACCAGTACTTCTGAGAATGCTTACTGTCCAAATTCATGAGAGTAACACAGTTGCAAAAAACCTAGGGTGTGGCAGAGAGCATTCATTCCTTTGAGGAAAGATAACTGAGTCAGCAGCTTGCATTTTGCTTATCCTCTATAGCATCAACAAGCTAATAGTTTCAACATCATGGAATCAACCCACAGTTTCAATGGATTAGGAACATTAGGCACTTCAGCTTTGTGCTGGGAATGGTATGGGACACTTTAATGTCCAAAGACTGTTTCTAGACATGATTATGCTATATGCTGAAGATGTTTGCTTACTGCATACTTACAGTAAACAATTTAATACTTGAAATGTAGCAAATACTTTCACCTGCTTTATCTCAGTTAATTCTCCTAAAAGCCCAGCAAGAAATGTAAGTGACTTGTTCAAGACCATTCAGGAACTCCATTCTACCTGCCCTTTCTCCAAATGCTATGACTTTTCCCCTAAACTAGACTGCCATTAAAATTCACATATACCTGACTATTATGTACCAGACTCAAAAGGAAAATCATTTTCTCCTGAAAATTACCTCTTTTTGGCAGATATATGGTATAACTCTACCATTTAAAAAGAGCAGAGTGAAGATAAAGCTCATACAAAATTAGATTTGACAACCTAATGGAGCAACCTTCTTTGTTATTTGAAAATACATCATTCAAACATCATCATTTAGCAGTCTTCAATTTCAGCAAGAAAGGGACATGTGTACTTGGCATCGAAAGAAGAGTGTTGAGACAACCCAATCACACAGTAGAAGGCAACAAGGAATTCCAGTTTGACTAGGTATTTTTTTCTACTGGCCCTTATTAGGAAAGGTTTCTCTATGATTCCAATAGGCAGTACCTTATATATTCCCTTTAATTTTTGAGAAACAAAAAAGTTCCAAAAGTACAACTTTGTTACACCTTTTTTTAGTAGTTCTCATTTTATGTATGCAAAAGAGAAAGCTGGTAAAAGGGAAGATTTCTAGTACCTTCCTTGAGCTGGATGGTTTAGGGTTCCTCATCTGAAGATTGCTTATTGATCATAAGAATTGCCAGTGATGATGCCTCTGTCTGAAGTGTATCATTTTCCAAAAGCTCATAGTTGGAGGAAAAGCACACTTTTTTTTTGACTCTATGCTTTTTGTAACTGCTGGGAATCTCTTTCCATTTAATCTGCTAATATCTAAATATCTCTCATTATCTGTGTCACTTTCTTAATGAATCTCTCTTTGATTTCTACAAACATAATTATCCTTTTACTCCTCTGTGTTCCTACAGTATTTTACTTATTCCTTTAGTTTAACACTTGCTGGGTTCCATTAAATTCATTGTTTATTTCTATGTTTCCCTTTCTTGACCATGAGCAACTTGAGGTCATGACTTATTTCTGACTTCTGTTTTCCACAGTGCCCAGCATGTCATTGCCTTTATCCTCATTCCCATCTAGCACTTATTGAGTGCAAACACCATGTTAAGAACCATAGATGTTGGTCTATGAGAAAGGTAATGTTATCCCAATTTATACTCAGAGAAAGTTGACAGTATCGAGAGGTCATGAAACTTGTCTAAGATCACACACCTACATAATTGAGAAGTCTTGATTTTAAATTAAAACACATTTTTGAGATAAAATTCACATAACTTAAAATTAACCATTTTAAAATCAACAATTAAGTAGAAGTTAGTATATTTACAATGTCAGGACACCATCTCCTCTATCTAGTTTCAAAACATTTTATCACTGAAAAAATAAAACCTGCTTCCATTAATCAGTCACTCCCCTTTCCCCTCCTTCCTTCTCCTGATAACCACTATCTGTTTTTTGTCTCTGTGGATTTTCCTGCTTTGGAAGTTTTATATAAATGGAATCATTCAAGATGTGACCTTTTGTGTCTAAGAGGCCTGGGTTTTATTTCAATTCTCTCTATGCCTAAAGTCTACTGCCTTACCTACATTTTCCTGCCTTACACTCTACATGCCCACAATATATTTGATAAATGAGTGAATAAAAAAATAGTTATAAAGAGGACACCGATGATGCTATCAATCAGGTTTCTACATAACCTAGTTATTTATTGTTTGACTTATCTTCATAAGAGATCCTTTTGCAAATTTTACCAAGTATCAGTCTGAGAGACTACAGAGAAGTGATAGCTTAACACAATGGAAGGTGATGAAGAAGCACAGGTTTATGGTTAGCTCTTCAGGATCCATATTATTTCCAATTGGCATCTAAAATTGATTTAGTCATTGTCACATTTTTACGATAAATGCAGAGGGGATTAGGTGATTGGAGTGAAGTTGACCTGCTACACTGTATGTGAATGATTTTTATCAATTTTGTTGCCAGGACTAGAAGAGTGGGCTCCTGGAGAAGGAATGAATGCATTTATTTCATCAATTTTCTCTAATGTGTGAGCTATTGCTGGACAGAAACTGGTTGGCTAGGTATGGGGGACTGGCTTCTATGGGCTACCAAGATTTGAGCATTGAGCAGTGCCTCCCTCCTTTAAGGTAGTGTGATTTGTCGGTAAAGGTGTCAGAATGTTGATTTTTTGGTTTTTTTTTTTTTTTTTTTTTACTCACAATGTGGGAGGTGACTTTTGGCACTACTTGAAAAGCAGTCAAACACATGATATTTAATCTATAATGACTTCTAACTGTCTGGTTACAACTAAGAAAATTCCAAATAGATAATTTTTACTTTTTCATGTTTCTTTAGAAATGTACATTTATTTTACATTGCCTACATGCAGCATGTCTCAGAAGACTTTCTTAATTATGTCTCTTTTTTATTGGAAATTAAATTATACCTTTACTGATATAACAACAGAAAATACATTTAACTCTTGGACCCTTTGCTCTTTGGGGTACCATTTCAAATCTGGTAGTTCTCATTTTGTTTTATGGTACTGAGAAGGACAAATTCACTTTTAGTTATGTTTATTTCCACGAAAAAGATAAATGAAAATTATGGGTCACAAATTAAAATAATGTTCTCATTTATGTGTGGATTTGAGGAAAGAGACAATTACCATCATAGTGTTAGGCATAGTTAGTAGTCTATGCCTATATTTACCACTGTACGTATAGGAAGTTCTTACTTTTTTTTGTTTTGTAAAAAAGTAGTATTATTGAGGTATAATTTACAAAAAATAAAGAGCACCTATTTTAAGTGTATAATTTAATGGGTTTTGACAAATGTTTATACTCATTTAACCACCACCACTCCAATGATGATACTGAACATTTCCATCATCTGAAAACATTCCTTAAACCCCTTTGCAGTAAATACCATCTACTCTTTGCCTAAGGCAGCTACTGATTTGCTCTCTGTCAGTATAGATTAGTTTTTCCTGTTCTAAAATTTCACATGGATGCAATTACAGAGTAATTGCTTTCAGCCTGGGCCTTCGGTGATACAAGTTAGTTGTGTAGATTATAAATTCAAGCAGACACACTCATTTTTATGCCTGGGCTGACTCTACAATGTACTCTGTCCTATAATCTTTTGTATCTCATTTCTTTTGCTCAGTGTACATTTTTTTTTTAATTTCAGACTATTATGGGGGTAGAAATGTTGATTTTACATATATTGCCTTTGGCCCACATGGGTCAGAGCTACAAGTGTGTCTATCCCACAGACTGTGCACACCACACCCATTAGGTGTGAATATACCCATTCCCTCCTCTCCCCTCTCACCTGCCTGACAACCAATAAATGTTACTAATCTATGTGCACGTAAGTGTTGATCAATTAGAACCAATTTGCTGGTGAGTATATATGGTACTTATTGTTCTATTTTTGTGATACCTAATTTAGTAGAATGGGCTCTAGCTCCATGTAGGATAATACAAGAGGTGCTAGATCACCATTGTTTTTTTATGGCTGACGAGTACTCCATGGTATACATATACCACATTTTATTAATTCACTCATGTACTGATGAGCACTTGGGATGTTTCCACATCTTTGCAATTGTGAATTGTGCTGTTATAAACATTCGAGTGCAGATGTCTTTTTTATAGAATGTCTTTTTTTTTCCTTTGGGTAGATGCCCAGTAATGGGATTGCTGGATCAAATGGTAGTTCTACTTTTAGCTCTTTGAGATATCTCCATATTACTTTCCATAGAGGATGTACAATTTTGCAGTCCTACCAGCAGTGTATGAGTGTTCTTATATCTCTGCATCCACACCAACATTTATTGTTTTGGGACTTTTTGATAAAGGCCATTCTCACTGGAGATAAGTTATATCTCATTGTAGTTTTGATTTGCATTTTCCTGATGATAAGAGATGTTGACCATTTTTTCATATGTTTCTTGGCCATTCGTCTATCTTCTTTTGGAAAGTTTCTGTTCCTGTCCTTTGCCCACTTGTTGATAGGATTGTTTGATTTTTTTTCTTGCTGATTTCCATGAGTTCTATGTACATTCTAGTTATCAGCCAATTATCAGATATGTAACATGCAAATATTTTCTTCCATTCTGTAGGTTGTCTATTTGCTCTCATGATAGTTTCCTTGGCTTTGAAGAAGCTTTTTAACTTGATCAGGTTCCATTTATTTATTTTTGTTGTTGCTGTGATTGCCTTTGGGGTCTTCTTCGTAAATTCTTTGCCTAGGCCAATGTCTATGAAAGTTTTTCCAACATGTTTTTTCTAGAATGCTTATAGTTTCATGCTTTATTTTTAAGTATGTTATTCATTGTGAGTTGATTTTTGTGAGAGGTGAGAGGTGTGGAACTTGTTTCTGTCTTCTACGTGTGGCTATCCGATTTTACCAGCACCATTTATTGAATAGTGATCCTTTTCTCTGTTTTATGTTATTGTCTGCTTTGTCCAAGATCAGATTGCAATATGAGGATGGTTTTATATTTGGGTTCTCAGATCTGTTCCATTGATCTGTGTCCCTGTTCTTGTGCCAGTGCTATGCTCTTTTGGTTACTATAGCCTTGTAGTATAGCTTGATGTCTGGTAAATTGATGCCTCCAAATGTGTCCTTTTTGCTTAAGGTTGCCTTTGCTAAATGGGGTCTTCTGTGATTCCATACAAAGTGTAGAGTTATTTTTTCTAGCTCTGCAAAAAATCATGTTGGTATTTTAAAAGGGATTGAATTGTATCTATAGTTCACTTTGGGTAGTTTAGACATTTTAACAATGTTGATTCTGCTGATCTATGAGCATGCTATGGTTTTCCATCTGTTTATGTTCTCTGCTATTTCCTTCCTCAGTGTTTCTTAGTTCTCCCTGTTGAGGTCTTTCACCTCCTTAGTTAAATATATTCCTAGGTATTTTATTTTCTTTGTTGCTATTGTGAAGGATATTGAGTCTTTGATTTGGTTGTCAGCTTGACTATTGTTGGCATATATGAATGCTTATAGTTTGTGTATATTGATTTTGTAACTGGTGCCTATCCTGCAGAAATTATTTCACAACATCTAGAAAGAAGGAATGCTCCTCAACGTTCTTTATAAATTCAACATCACCCTGATACCAAAACCAGGAAAGAACTTGACAAAAAAAAGAAACTACAGACCAATATCCCTTTTGAATATAGATGCAGAAATTCTCAATAAAATCCTAGCAAACCAAATTCAGATGCTTATCAAAAATTAATCCACCATGAACATGTAGGCTACACCTGAGAAATGCAGGGGTTCAACATTTGCAAATCTTTAAATGTAATTCACCACATAAATAGAAGTAAAAGCAAAGACCACATGATCCTCTCAATAGATGCAGAAAATTCTTTCAACAAAATTCAGTACTCTTTAATGATAAGAATACTTAATGAAATAGGCATAGACGAGACTTACCAAAAAATGATAGATGTCATGTACAATGAACCCACAGCCAAAATTATACTGAGCAGGGAAAAGTCAAAAGCATTCCTGCTTAGAACTGGAACCAGACAAGGTTCCCCTCTATTATCATTTCTATTCAACATAGTGCTAGAAGTCCTAGCCAGAGCAATCAGACAAGAGATCGAAATCAAGGGCATCCAAATGGGTGCAGAAGAGGTCAAACTATCACTCTTTGCTGACAATATGATCTTATATTTAGAAAACCCAAATATTCTGCCATGAGGCTACCGGAATTGATAAACAAATTCAGCAAAGTCTCAGCTTACATTTTATTTTAATTCAATCTTTTTTTTGAGATAATTGTGGATTCACATGTAATCTTAAGAAATAATGCAGAGAGATTCAGCATACCCTTCACAATTTTCCCTCAGTATCCTGAAAAACTATAGCACATTGCCAAATGATATAGTATTATACCTTGCAAAGCTGTAGTACAATGTCACAACTAGGATGTTGATGTTGATATAATCAAGATATAGCACAGTTCCATTACAACAGAGATCTTTTGTGTTGTTTTTATTTTTATTTTTTTGAAACAGAGCCTCACTCTGTTGCCTTAAATCGAGTGCTATGGTGGCAGCCTAGCTCACAGCAACCTCAAACTCCTGGGCTCAAGCGATCCTCCTGACTCAGCCTCCCGAGTAGCTGGGACTACAGGCATGCGCCACCATGTCTGGCTAATTTTTTCTATATTTTTATTTGTCTGGCTAATTTATTTCTATTTTTAGTAGAGACGGGGTCTCCTTCTTTCTCAGGCTAGTCTCGAACTCCTGGCTTCAAGCGATCCTCCCTCCTTGGCCTCCAAGAGTGCTAGGATTACAGGCGAGAGCCACCACGCCAGGCCTTGTGTTGTTTTTTAAAGACATGCCGACCTTCCTTCAAACTTCATCTCTAACGCTGGGTAACCACTAATCTGTCCTCTATTTATATAATTTTGGCACTTCAAGATTGCTATATAAATATAATTACACAGTATATAACCTTTTGGAATTGGCTTTTTTCACTCATCATAATTCTCTGGATACTCATCCAAGTTGTGTGTGGCATTATGTTTTTTACTGTATGTATCAAATGTGTACAAGATGATGTTTTGATATACCCATGTATAGTAAAATGATTATTATAGTTAAGCTAATTAGCATATCTATCTCTTCACATGATGACTATTTTTTTGACATGAGAGCACCTGAAATCTACTTTTTAGCAAAATCCCAAGTCTAATGCAATATTATTACTATATTCATGTTGTACCTTAGATCTCTAGACTTATTCATCCTAAATAACTACAATTTTGTTCCTGTTTACTGACATCTTCCCATTTCCCCCAACTCCCTGCCCCTAGTAACTTCTGTTATATTCTGTTTCTATGTATTTGACATTTTTAATTGGAAAACAAATTGCATTTATTTTGCAGGCATAATAAGGCAATTATAAATATTCAGGCCCCAATATATTTCTTTTTCAGAATTTCTTCATTAAAAACCAATTCTTAAAATGTAAAGTTAGCACACTTATTATGCATATGTGTCTAACCCATACTTCTGGTCTATTTCTGTGTGGCACTTATTTCAGTACTATAAACTCTTCAAGGACATGGACCATCCTGTGCTTAGCCATCAGTATTGATTTCCTGTTGTGGACTGCACTTACCACATAATCAAAGAACTACAAAAATAATCAGAGGGTTTCAAAAGTGGCAAGTTGTGTTTCCTATCATTGTTGGCACTCTGAAAAAGAGTCTTTTAAGGGTCATTTATAATGTGTATTTTTCCATTGAGAGTTTAAAAGTAGATCCAAAGGTCCTAGTATGATGTATGAATTAAGTAAAATAAGAGATAAAAATGCAAACACCAGTCCCCTACTCTTTTAAATTCAATAAATATGTTTTGTTGAAATTTTGTTGACAAATTAAAGGCAATGCAAACCTTTCAAATTCAATAAATTCACTAATTATTTCCTCTGCGTTTAATAGAGACACCATGCCTCAATTAGCAGTGAGACATATGAAAATTTGGGTTAGCTTTTTGGAATACTATGTGAAAGAAAATAATCATGTAGTGTTAAAAAGGTTTTAGTATGTTCAAAGTCAATATTTCATGGTGAATTTTCAGGAACATATTGCATCATGGTATAGTGTAACAAATAGGATATTTAAAAGCAAGAGGTACTTGGATTTGAATCCCATATCTACAGATATGCTTACTCATTTTCTGACATTGGAAGACATCCCCAAGCCTCATTTTTACATATATAAGATGGACTATAATTAATAGTTATCCACTCTAACATTAGCTCCATTTTTCTGCTCCTCTTTGAAGCAAAACTTTTTCAAAGTGTTGCCTAGATTTTCTCTCTTCACTTCCTTATCTCTCATTGCCTCTCAGCACACTCTGACAGGTTTCTATCTTCATCACTCTAGTGAGATTTATCTTGTCAAGTTCATCAGTGATCTCAAAATGTCAGCTTGGCCATGTTAGCCTGTGTAGAGAGCGTCAGTAGGGCCAAGCCTTCTTAATGGTCTTCTGTTTACTTGAAAAACTGAGTAGCCTCTTGGAAAAGAACTCTTGTACTAGAAGAAGAGTTGGAATTTTCAAACTTTGTCCAGTACCAGTTTGGGATGTAAAGGAGCAGATGGAGGAACGATTCTAACAACATCATGATGTCTATCACTCAAATTGTCCTCAAGCCTAAGTCTCAAATACCTGAGTCATAGAATGTGAGACTCATCATAATATGTGAGAAAAAAAATAATAATTTTTTTAAAGAAAAACCTGTGCCACTCAAGTCTATGTATGATGTGAAGAACAGAAATTTGTACTGTTTTGGAGTATAACATCCAAGTGCTATGGTTCAGCACCTACATGGGTAAAATGGAGAAACTCCCCTCTTTGAGGTGATTTTGGAGCATGGCATATTGCAGATACTGAATCATGGAGCATTTGCAACAGTGTGAATCAGAACCAGGGCAGTCTTTATCTGGAATGCAAATAAGATATCACTTCTAAGTTCTCTGTCATCAATTCTGTAGCCTCAAGGTAGCCTTGTGTTTGTGACATGGTGGTAGCATTGTGGCCATTTCAGTTCCAGATGAAACTGTAGCAGTTGGAGCAGGAAAATCCAGAGAAAATAACAGATGTTATATGGTAATGAAGAGGACATGTACAAGCACATATAAGACACATCCCCTGGCATTTTCTAGAATTCTTTTAAAGTAATTTTAGAAGAATAAAAGATAACATTGACTCTGTTTTGAATTAAAAATGAAATCGGTACTGCTTATCCTGACCTCCAAGGCTCTGCATATTCTAGCCAGTACTACCTGACCAATCTCATCTCATACCATACTCTTCATCACATATAACATTCCTTTCACATTGTCTTTCTTTCTGTTTCTTAATCACATTAAGCTTGGTTGAACCCCATGGCCTTGAACTCTCAGTTTATATGCCTGGAATGGTCCTCTGACCATGCCCCTGTCATTCAAGTTTCAAGTTTCAGCTTGAATGCCACCTCTACAGAAAGCCCTAAACTAAGCACCCTATCTAAAGCACCATCATTCTTACTCTGTCACCCTACAGTTAATCTCTATTATTGATTTAGGCTTTATTTTCTCCAAAAAACTTTTTATTATATGAAATATTTAAGAAACTTTTTACCTGCTTATTGTTTGCTCCCCTCCCCATTAATGTAAGCTTCATGAAAGCAGGAGCCTTTCCTGGCTTGCTCAAGACAAGTCAACAAGCACTTAGAACAGTGTTTGACAAAGAGTAGGTGCTCGATAAAGGCTTGAAGAATAATTACTGATAGTTAATGCTTAATTGTTTTATAATCATTTAGTATATGATGAAATAATATAGAATATAAATATAGGAAACATGTTATATTATGTATGACCTAATTATAGATTATATACATACATAATTATAAACTTGATGATGTTATGAATTATATTTATAATAAATATGGTTGAGTAATAATTAATGCTAAATGAATGGGAATGAGAGTTCATGGTATATCTACTTTGGTGTGGGTACCTTTGGTCTCACAGTTTATAACACAGAGCACTTCTGGCTTCTACCTATCTTACCAGCCAGACTGAACAACTGGCTCTTCTACCATGCCTCCTCAGGTCTTTCTCAGATGCTGTCCCTCTTCATGGAACGATCTCCCTTCCCTGACTCCATACTCTCTCTATCTGATAAATTTGTATTCATCTTTCATCTTGAAGTTTAGATGTCCTATTTTTGGGAAACGGATTACACATACAGAGAAAGACTTCCTGAACATGTGTTGTACAGATGCAGAGCTTACTTGGAAGCAGTCTTCCATAGTAGGGACTTGTTATGACTTTCCTACTTGTGGCAAGGTCACTTTTTTGTTTACTGAATCTATGTCCTTTCAACTTTTCAAGGACATTGTTATTTTTTTCACTGACCTAGGTTATGTTACAAGTCCCATGTGGACCTTTCTTCTTGTGGTATCTTAGATTCATTGTCCAGATGTGAGAACAGAAGAACTTTCCCCAAACACAAAAATGGCTGATATTGTTGCTGTTAATGGCTTTACTTTCTCTCTGATCTCTGTGTTTCTCACTTGTCTTTACATTGCACAGAAGTAGTCCACTCTCCTTTTAATGGAAACAGAAGAGATTATTTATTTGCCCTCTGGAGG
This sequence comes from Cheirogaleus medius, assembly GCA_008086735.1. Taxonomy (NCBI): domain Eukaryota; kingdom Metazoa; phylum Chordata; class Mammalia; order Primates; family Cheirogaleidae; genus Cheirogaleus; species Cheirogaleus medius. Next base: position 6,229,376 of record VBSM01003018.1, read on the forward strand.
GACCTATGTCTTCTCTGTTAGTTGTATTTCAAGGAGATCCATCTGGAAATTTGAAACATATCTTTCTATGTTTTATTTACTGGTTTCCTTCCTGCAGTGAAAGGAGGGATCAAAGGGACACTCTGGCCCAGGAATTGCAACTATGGCTTAGGGTTCGATGGATCTGCCTTCTTTTAACTCTTTTATTCCCCAGTATTATGACTGCATGTGAATCAACCCACTATTAATCTTTGGAGCTAGGCAAATTAGTAGAATAGCCTTTGATGCAGTTAGAGCCTGTAGTGCAATAAAGAGTTGATTGGCCATGATCTGAATTGTTCCACTAGGCCTAATGATGCACCAAGAATGCTTCTTTGAAGGACATAATAATTTTCAGAGACTCTAAAATCCCTAGGCAGTTTTTGGACACCCATTGATAATATTCAGTATAATGAGGATGGCAATAATAATGATGATAACAATGACAATGTTGATAATTAATATTTAATGCTCACTAAAATATAAGCTCCATGAAAGCAAAGATTTTTGACCACTTGGTTCAGTTATGCACCCCAAATCCCTGAAACAGTGTCCAGTACATATTAAATAATCAGCAAATTTTGTACTTTTATATTTAATGAATATAACATGATTGATGTATGTATCTATAGCAAAATGTCTATTATAACCAAGCAAATTAAACATATTTGTCATCTTATATAGTTATCCTTTGTGTATGTGTGGTAAAATCACCTAAAATCTACTCATTTAACAAAAATCCCAAGTTCAATGCAATAATATTAACTATAGTCCTCATGTTGTATATTACATTTCTAGGCTTATTTATCCTATATATTTGCAACTGGGTATGCTTTGACTTACATCTCCCCTTCCCCACTGCCTAGCCCTGGTAATCACAGTTTTAATCTTTCACTGTCTAGCTTATTTCATTTATCATAATGCCCTTCAGGTTCATCTATGTCATTTCAAATAGCAGGATTTACTTTTTTATTAAATATGAATAATATTCATAGATATATCACAATTTATTTATTCATCCTCTAACAGACACATCAGTTGATTTCATATCTTGACTACTGTGAATAATGCTGCAATGAAAGGGGAGTTTAGATATCATTTTTTTTTCTTTTTTATGATCCTTTTTCTTTTTTTCTTCCTTTTATTTCATCATAATAATGGGGGTACAAATATTGTTAGAGTTACATACATTGCCCCTACCACCCCTC